>JAPMUY010000170.1:0-136857 GCA_026901105.3 Galaxias olidus | reverse complement strand
GAACAGATCCCTAACTCCTTAAGTAGTTTGGTTGTTGATATTGCCACAATTCCACGGCATCCAACTTCCACAGGACACACCTTTGTTCTCCAACCTCGCTGTTCTGCCTCAGCTGCTAATTCGCTATAGCGGAGTTTCTTTCTTTCGTACGCCTCGTCTATTGCTTCTTCCCACGGGATTGTTAGCTCTATAGAATAAACAATTTGCTGTGTGTTGGTGTACTGTGTGTAAAACTCACTTTTCTCCCAGTGGTGTAGTGGGGATTTTGTTAGTGGGGGAACGCTAATTTAATGACGTCATCACAACGAGTGCTGCGCGCGTGCATGCACACGCACACGCACACACACACACGTAGACTTCAAAATCACCCAGATACAGAAAATACTACATACTAGCTACTGTATTACAAAAACCCAACATTCCGTTAGGAATGACGTTATGCACGTGTAAAGTGCTAACTAAATTATACATCTGCTTATAGGCTACAATTGTTCAATTGGTAAAACGTGTCACCAAAATACATCACCTACTAAGATGGTTTCAGGGTCGGCATATGATGTAATGCTTGATAAATATGAGTTTGCCGTCAACAACCACTGAACATACTTTGGGATTTTTATGACAAAGTAGACATTATTGGTTAGGTTTGCTTGATATGTACACTTGTTGTTACCATTGGCAAAACGGCGTTTTAATTTAAAAATAGTAAAAAATTATAAAAAATCATGCGCAAAGAAGCGGGGGAACGGCGTTCCCCCACGTGACCTGCCCCCTACAAGCCTGCTCTTAACTGCCGCCTTTTATTTTGTTATTTTAGTTTATTTTTATTACCTGATTTTACTGTCTTAATTATATTCTATTATTTTACTATTATTTTCTATTGTAAAGCACCTTGTAACCCTGTTTTGAAAGGCGCAATAGAAATAGGTATTATTATTAATATGATTATTATTATTATTATTATAATTAGGGTTACTCTTATTACCTCCTTTACAAAGTCTATTTACTCGTATTACATTACTCTTTTTCCATACAGAAGGAACAGATTTTTACTCTAACAACTTTAACGTCATGCAAAAATGTTTTAGGATTGTTGTTAGAAAAAATGGTTGTTGTTAAAAATGCTAAAGTAAATCATTTTAACAGCGCGAGTGAATTTGTTTCTAAGCAATCTAAATAATAGCCAATCATATCAACCTTTAAAAATTCTGGCCTTCCTTATCCATATCATTTAGCTCAAACAAGCAGATAACTCTGGGTTAAACCAGGAGCAAATAAGATGTTTATCCCTGAACAAGATGTGTTTGTTACTAATGGAAATAAAACAGTCTTCAATGAAAGAACACGCCTCTTCAGTATTTGGAATGAAGATGATTCTATGCCAAGGTATAAGTGCATATATACACATAATGTAAATACGCTTGCTCATTAAAGTTCTTAAAATTTAGTTTGGATATAATTAAATGTGAAGAAGAAATCATGACTATCAAGAACACAAGCTATGAAACAATGACCACTCAAGTCCTGACAAAAAACTGCCAAAATATATTTAATCAGCCGAGTTCGTAAGAGTAAGATATTTTGGGTGACTGAGCTTTCCTGGAAATGTGTCCATTACGTCCTTCCTCATCCTAGGAAAACAGTCAAATCATTTGCACTATTGCAATTAGGATACCACTATAGATTGGGTACCTTCATGTCTTACAATATACCTGTGGTGACATTGGGCTGGAGGGGAGAGAACCATCCCAGTCATTGCATTTGGAGTCAGTTTTCAGCTTGTTCTGGTAGATCTCCTTTAAGTTCAGCCTAGGCTCTTCAAATGAGGTCTGGTTAAATAGAGACAAACACAGAGCACAATCAGGACAGCCCTGGTTAGACAGGTAAGCAGGCATATCAAATAGCTATGGCTTTGGTCACATAAGCTAGTAAATGGCTTGAAGAAAAACCTCACCAGACTCATAGATGCCTCCTTCATTAAGAGGTAGGTGCCACTGTCAAAGTTGTTCGGCAGAGGACGATAGAGGTCACTCTCATCCATACGCCAGTAGGTCAGGCCTGAGGAACAGGGGAAAAGTGAAAGTATCAAGAGGCTTCATCATTCAAAATGCAACAAGCTGTACTATTAGTAAATGATGTGGAGTATGCATTGAAGCAGCTGTAAATTATTATTTAAATTATTAGCACCATTATTCTTGAACTAGCCTCATGAAAGTCAAACGATGACAGTCAAGGGCCCTTTATCATTTTTTAAGTTTTAACTGATTCAATTGATCTAAGTTTAACGCCACCTAAGGTGAAGGTTAAGGGCCCTTATATAAGATTCCACAAATTTAATTTTGATTTGTACTCGATTTGAGGGAAGTGTTTTAACTTTTTGTATTGCTCTAATAACACCGTAACATTCAATAAACAGATCTTCTCTTAATGTTTACATGAATTAAAATAACATTATTTACAACAACTTGGTGTTAGGTGTGTTGATAAGTAAGTAGACTGGAAATCAATAAGGCTCCATAGATATCATTTAAGTTTTTATTGAGTGTTCACAAAGATATAAACAGAACATCAACACAAATAATACAGTTAGATACTCCATTTTTTATTTGTATTTATTTGTTAATGTATGTAGTGTCTGTAAATATTTCAATCTACAAACAACTACAATGCAATTGGGCAATTAGTTAGTGTCACCTTTCATATATACAGTGCATCCGGAAAGTATTCATACCCCTTCACTTTTTCCACATTTTATTATGTTACAGCCTAATTCCAAAATGGATTAAATAAAAAAAATGTCTCAACATTCTACACACAATTCCGCATAATGACAAAGTGAAAAACGTTTTTTTGAATTTTTTGCAAATATATTAAAAATAAAAAAATGAAATATCTCACCTACATAAGTATTCACACCCTTTACTCAATAGTTTGTTGAAGCACCTTTGGCAGCAATTACAGCCTCAAGTCTTCTTGAGTATGATGCTACAAGCTTGCCACAAGTATTTTGGGGCAGTTTCTCCAATTCTTCTTTGCAGATCGTCTCAAGCTCCATCAGGTTGAATGGGGAGCGTCGGTGCACAGCCATTTTCAGATCTCTCCAAAGATGTTCAATCTGGTTCAAGTCTGGGCTCTGGCTGGGCCACTCAAGGACATTCACAGACTTGTCCTGAAGCCACTCCTTTGTTATCTTGGCTGTGTGCTTAGGGTCGTCCTGTTGGAAGGTCAACCTTCGCCTCAGTCTGAGGTCCAGAGCGCTCTTGGACTTCATAACTTGGTTTGTGCTCTGACATGCACTGTCAACTGTGGAACCTTATATAAACAGGTGTGTGCCTTTCCAAATCATGTCCAATCAATTGAATTTACCACAGGTGGACTCAAATCAAGTTCTCAATGATGATCAGTGGAAACGGGATGGCCCTGAGCTCAATTTTGAGTGTCACAGCAAAGGGTGTGAATACTTATGTACATGTGATGAGTTTTTTATTTTTATTACATTTGCAAAAATAAAAAAATAAAAAATTTCACTTTGTCATTATGCGGTATTGTACGTAGAATGTTGAGAATTTCTTTTTATTTAATTCATTTTGAAATTAGGCTGTAACATAATAAAATGTGGAAAAAGTGAAGGGGTATGAATACTTTCCGGATGCACTGTACATTCAGTTTTCTCCAATTCTTTTCAAATATGTCCTCTTTGACGCAAACGATAACTTATCCATAATCAAAATTTAGTCAAGTGAAGATCTTCCCTCATCACTACTGGTAAGGGGATACGATTTAAAGGGGACCTATTATGCTTTTTGGGTTTTTCCCTTTCCTTTAGTATGTTATTGCTTTTTGTGCATCTAAAAGGCCTGAAAAGTTACAAAGCCCATAGTCCACGCCAAAGGGAGCTATTCTCTCTCTCACAGAAAACAATGCTCTTGAACTGCCTGAAACGCCTCGTTTGTAGTCAAGCATTTTCTTCCGTAACTTATCTACGTCACCAAGCCACACATTTAAATAATGTTTGGCACGCCCTCAACCAGAGCCAGTCAGAGCGTAGGCTGAGTGGTTTTGTTGAGAAAACGCTCTTTTGGTGAGCGCAAAGGCAAATTCCCTTGTTTGGCCAGCTGACCAATCAGAGCAGACTGGGCTCGTCGGGAGGGGGGGCCTTAAAGAGACAGGAGCTAAAACGGAGCGTTTCAGACAGGGTGAATAGAGGTGCTGCAGATCCAGGCAGTTTGGAAAAATTTATTGTTTATTGAACATTAAAACGCGTAAACCTATTCTAGCAGAACTCCTAAATAAAGTTATAAACCTAAAAATGTGCATAATAGGGCCCCTTTAAGTATCTCCGTGTAACATTTATCCCAGAAACAAACGATATGCAGATATACGATATAAAAAATTATATTATTAGGCAACAGGGTTGTCGAGTCTAAACAGCTAGTGTTCCTTCCCATCGCAAAATATTATGCTAGTACTAGCAAACTTTATAAAGAAAATAGCGTTTCAATTTTATATGGTCAAGAACAACTTATCTAACAACTTGATCTCCTAGATTCTTATACATTGGTGCTAGCTAACTAACATTACCAAGCCAATTTATGTGACAAAAAATATTTGTTAACACGAATTGAGACAAATTTAGGAGGAGCCGCTGGCTCGTTTCAGCAACATCTAGTACAGTCCCAAATTAATCCACACGTAAAAAAAAAAGAAAAAGTTAAAACGAGATATTATTATACTAGCTAGTTAGCTGCTTACTCAGCTGTGAAATGCTCCCTTGGCCCAGCAGGTTTTTCACTCGTATTCTAAAATAGGTCTCCAGCACTCCGCTGTCTGTATGCGCTGCAAGGCTTTCATGCTCAGTCATATACACACGTTCGTCCCATCTTCTTTGCTTGAGCCTTAAGGGTGTCATACTTGACAGCAGAAACTGTGCGCGGTCCCACTCATTGCAGCATACACTCCCTGTCTCCGTTGCCATCGGCAGGCAATGCCCACAAATGCACCACCAGTTCGAGTCCAGCCTAGGCTAAGCTGCTATCGCCTCAGCTCCAGCTGGCTCGCCCGCTGCCAGTAACTGTTGCATTTTTTTTTATCTCTCTGTTGAGGTTCCTCATCGCTAAATTCCGGTTCACATAAATACGGCAGAATTTTCCTAACAAAATATCCATAAAGTTGTCATCTAATTCTATAGTGGAATCAGTAACCTCGTCAGCCATGATCACAGACAATGTAGACGAGTAGCTATCTAGGTGTAATGCTATCATTATAACATCACAGCACAGGTATAGACTAATTTGCATGGCACGTTCCTCCTAATTTGAACTGCCCGCCTTTGGTTGTACGTCACCCTGAGAACCAGGAAAAGACCTCCCCCTGGCTAGAAACGGCTGTAGTTTTAAAATTGAAAACATTACCCCAATGACGCAATAGGGGGTAATTTTTCCCACTCGTTTTACATTCTACTGTTTGATTGTGAAATGATACATGACAATGCTATATGTAAAATAAAACATTGGTATATTATGAAAAACATATAAAAAAGTTGAAAATGGGTGAACTACCCCTTTAAGTTAAATTAAGTAATAAAAAAAAAATCTAGAAAATAATGACCTTTCTGTAAACAATCTCCTGCCTGAAACACTGGCTGCCTGCACACGGTGTTAGAGAGGGAGAGAAGGAGAGCTGCCCACTCTAATCTGCGATTACTCTGAGCAAAATGCATGGGAATAAATGACAGTTTAATAGATATGTATAGATTTCTCACTTTTTCCTTGATGGTCCTTTTCGAATAAAGACAGCAGGGTCTGAATAATTTCTGATAATAATTTAATTTGTCAATTTGTATAAACATTGACAGTTTCAAACCTGGTAAGACGAGCTAACTTAAATCGTAGGCTTTGCGATTTGCTAATTGCATTGTCTCAAATGGCATTTTTGATTTATAATCGATTCATTGTTCAGCCCTAGTTTGTATACATCCCCAATTACCCCATTCACCTTATTTGAGATTTCATCTGGATCCGACCTTCTCTCTCAATTTTTTTTTTACGTTTTCAAGACCATACTTTGCCTTTAGCTCCTGGAAACTCATACATTCACCATTTTCCAAAACTGTACACATTGCCATTATAACAATAATAATAATAATCATAATTTATAATATTACATTGTACTTATTTTTTAGCGCTTTTCTCAAGACTCAAAGCGCTTAACACAAATTGGTTGCCTATTAATCAAACAGAACGAACAACAAACGGACCGACAGCTATCAAACACAACACTCTGGTGCAAATTGGCTGCCGTAATATCACTCAGACTTGCTCACCCAACATATTGCAACAGACTTGCACACACAGACCGACTCCAGTTGAATTGGCAGTGACTTGTAAGGGCACTGGTAGGAGTATGGAGCATGTTTATGCATTTTGATGCCTTTTTGTGCCCATTCTTTGAATGTTAGATCATACACCCCTGGCTTTACTGTCTATATTCTAGCACTGAAATCTAGAAGGAGGGCAGACCACCTTTCAACACATTTTTTAATGGTTTCATACATTTATTTTAAAATTGGTTTCAAACATGTTAGAAATATTTTTGGTCAAAGTTACACCAAGATATTTCATTGTTTCAGAATTCTAATTCTGATTATATGCACCTGATTTGTTGGGATGGGGAATAATTAAATTAAATTTGTATTTTTGTTACATTCAATTTATACCCTGAGTAGTGTCCATGTGTTTCAAGTAGGTTCATTAGGTTTGGGAAACATACATCTTGTTGTTTAAGGAAAATAATAACAACCTGCAAAAAGCCCAATGATCTGTTCTTTCCCCCCCTATACTGGACACCTTGCAGGACTTCACTCTGCTGAACCTTCAGCACAAGCAATAATGCATACAGAGCATAGAGAGTAGGAGAGAGACAACAGCCCTGTCTTGATCCTCTCTCCAGCTGAATCCTATTGGACAGATTTCCATTTACCTGACTGTAATGCATTTCAAATCTCAAAGAATAAATGCTATCAATGCTCTCAACCCAAATCCATTCTAAATATTGGTTTCTGAAGTGCTCATCTTGGAGTATGGCATAATGGATATTATAACATCGTATCCTGTATATTTTGAAAATAAAGACAGCTGTTATCTGGAGTTGTTGCAGGGGCCGTTCAACCTTTTCTTTCTTGCTCTGCCTTGACACACACACACCTAGCTCCTATTGGTGCTATAAACACAGCTATGCTAGCTATCTAACGTTAGCTAAGCTAGCCAGGAACATTTAGTTATATGGCTTATATAGCCTATTATTCATTGCTTACCAATGAATTACGTTTTCTTTTACTGGTAATTTTTTCTTCTAAATTGCTTATTATGAACAGCCTGTGGTTGCGGAACTTGCACACTGAATGTTGATATCTGGGCAGCAGCTACAACCAGTTAGAGCAGAGCTATGCAAATCTTAGCGTAGATTGGTGAGCTATATCGTCCCAGTTTCTAATTCACAAGAGGCTGTGATTCAGAACAGCTTGTAAAACAGGATGGATATTTGTCAGAGGTGAACTGGAAATAATGCTCTACGTACATATTTAACAAATGTAGGTTCAAAACCTGGTTCTGGTTCTAGTTTTGAATAAAGTACACAGACCTTTGTGAGCTCCTTAAACTTTCAAAAACCATTATGCTTTGAAGACACTTACACACTTAGCCGACGCAGGACACCATGCCTATTTAACTAAAATGACCTCAAAGAAACTGACCAAGGTGAAGAAAGGAGAGAAAACCAGCGTTGAAGGAGAAAGCGAATCCTCTATTGTGTTAGACAAACAGGTGAGCGGCAGTGCAGCTGACACGCCAACTACTTTGGATACAACGGAAGCAATCCCCAGCTTAAAAAATACATTCAGCAAGCAATTTGATTCTATTTCAACAACTCTCTCCAAATTGCAAACTACAATGGTCAACATCAACGCGTGTGATCGCAACCGAAGGTGCCATAACAGATCACGAAACTTGTATTGTCGCTCTCCAACGCCACTTTTGACCTAAAACAGGAAGAGAAGGGCAAGCAAACCACTTTTGTGGCCGAGTTGTTGCAGAGAGAGGGTCGCTCACGGGCTATCATTGCACGCCTATAGTGCTTGGCAAAGTAGAAGTCCCTAATGTACAATGGTACATCTACCTGGATCTTGTCGCTGACTTTCTCATGCAACAGAGACAATTTGACCCTATCAGGAAGATATGCAGGGAGCTCAAAGTAAGGTGCAGCTTTCACCATCTCGCTTAGTTTTTGGTCACTCGAAGGCAAGGATACAAAGATATTTGATTCACCGGAGGTAGAGGACTGGCTGGTGGGGTAGAGTCAGAGCCATGTTAAGCCTCGTTTATAGTTCTGCAAAGAAGCACGTAAACGACTCTGCGAAGCTACGCTGAGAAGGGGTTTCTGGGAAATCGTAGCTCAACAGCACGTCGCGTGAAGCCTTTTCTCAGTGCGTCAAACAATTTGATGATTGATTGAGCAGGGTTGGAAGCGAGCAGATATTCGGTAATATTTCGGCTGTATCCAAAACAAATGAAAACACAGTTGACACAATGACATGGAGCAGATAGGCTGTTCTTTTCAATAGCCTTTGAATCGAATAAGTGGTTTTCTATGCACTTAGCTTGCACATAGTATATGTATAGCTGTATATTGGTTATATGTAGGGCAGTGTTTTGGCAACAGACACCGGGACCGGCTACCTTAAAATTGACCGGACTTTTGATAAATTAACCGGCCGTTGTCATTAACTGCGTTGAGTGCTTTCAGTGGTACTGGCTTGTCACCGAACAGGTCAATCATTAGGTGTTTTAATCCCGAATGAAAATGTTCCTAGCCACAAATATTTTTCCATTTTATCCAGTTCCAGGTCCAGTTTATCATCACGATTATCAACCAGATGGTTCCAGCCACATTCGGTGCGAAGGCACACAGCGGGTGTGATTGCAATGTGTATCTGGAAAGTTGAGGGCGGATCCGGCACAGTGTCCACCGCTATCTGGGTACGGACAACCAAGCGATTAAAACGTTTAAGCCCTAAAATACTGCACATTTTACTTTTTTGTATATTAAATAATAAGAAAAGGAATTATATATATATATATATATATATATATATACACATACATACACAGTGGGTACGGAAAGGATTCAGACCCCTTTAGATTTTTCACTGTTTTATTGCAGCCATTTGCTAAAATCGAAAAAGTTCATTTTATTTCTCATTAATGTACACTCAGCACCCCATCTTGACAGAAAAAAACAGAAATGTAGAAATTTTTGCAAATGTATTAAAAAAGAAAAACTGAAATATCACATGGTCATAAGTATTCAGACCCTTTGCTCAGTATTGAGTAGAAGCACCCTTTTGAGCTAGTACAGCCATGAGTCTTCTTGGGAATGATGCAACAAGTTTTTCACACCTGGATTTGGGGATCCTCTGCCATTCTTCCTTGCAGATCCTCTCCAGTTCCGTCAGGTTGGATGGTGAACGTTGGTGGACAGCCATTTTCAGGTCTCTCCAGAGATGCTCAATTGGGTTTAGGTCAGGGCTCTGGCTGGGCCAGTCAAGAATGCTCACAGAGTTGTTCCAAAGCCACTCCTTTGTTATTTTAGCTGTGTGCTTAGGGTCATTGTCTTGTTGGAAGGTGAACCTTCGGCCCAGTCTGAGGTCCTGAGCACTCTGGAAGAGGTTTTCTTCCAGGATATCTCTGTACTTGGCCGCATTCATCTTTCCGTCAATTGCAACCAGTCGTCCTGTCTCTGCAGCTGAAAAACACCCCCATAGCATGATGCTGCCACCACCATGTTTCACTGTTGGGATTGTCTTGGGCAGGTGATGAGCAGTGCCTGGTTTTCTCCACACATACCGCTTAGAATTAACGCCAAAAAGTTCAATCTTGGTCTCATCAGACCAGAGAATCTTATTTCTCATAGTCTGGGAGTCCTTCATGTTTTTTTTGGCAAACTATGCGGGCTTTCATATGTCTTGCACTGAGGAGAGGCTTCCGTCGGGCCACTCTGCCATAAAGCCCCGACTGGTGGATGGCTGCAGTGATAGTTGACTTTGTGGAACTTTCTCCCATCACCCTACTGCATCTCTGGAGCTCAGCCACAGTGATCTTTGGGTTCTTCTTTACCTCTCTCACCAAGCCTCTTCTCCCACGATTGCTCAGTTTGGCTGGACGGTCAGGTCTAGGAAGAGTTCTGGTCGTCCCAAACTTCTTCCATTTAAGGATTATGGAGGCCACTGTGCTCTTAGGAACCTTGAGTGCTGCAGAAATTATTTTGTAACCTTGGCCAGATCTGTGCCTTGCCACAATTCTGTCTCTGAGCTCCTTGGGCAGTTCCTTCGACCTCATGATTCTCACTTGCTCTGACTTGCACTGTGAGCTGTAAGGTCTTATATAGACAGGTGTGTACCTTTCCTAATCAAGTCCAAACAGTTTAATTAAATACAGCTGGACTCCAATGAAGGAGTAGAACCATCTCAAGGAGGATCAGAAGAAATGGACAGCATGTGAGTTAAATATGAGTGTCACAGCAAAGGGTCTGAATACTTATGACCATGTGATATTTCAGTTTTTCTTTTTAATACATTTGCAAAAATTTCTACATTTCTGTTTTTTTCTGTCAAGATGGGGTGCTGAGTGTACATTAATGAGAAATAAAATGAACTTTTTCGATTTTAGCAAATGGCTGCAATAAAACAAAGAGTGCTTTCCGTACCCACTGTATATATATATATATTAATTCCTTATGTATATGTATATATATACACATATACAGACTAATATACATATATATACATACATATATACACATATATACATACATATACATATATATACACATAAACATATATGTGTATATATATATACACTATATATATATACATATATACATATGTATACATATGTGTATGTATATATATATATATATATATATATATATACATATATATATATATATATATATATATATATATATATATATATATATACATATATATATATATATATATACATACATATATACATATATACATATACATATATATACTGTATATATATATTCATTCATTTTCTTTTACATGTCAGTAATTTTATGTTATTGCATCTTGTGTTTTTGTAACATTAGATATATATTATATATATACTTTGTCTTTTAATTCCTGTTATTTTTCCTTTCCTATTCCCTAAATGTTAAAAGGTGTTGTATGTTTACCTATGCTCTCTGTTCTATAATAAAGTGTATAAAATACAAACAAATAAAACAATTACATGTTTTTAAATTATTTAATATTTGACATTATGAGCTTTTTAAATACTTAATGAACTAAAACCATGTTTCTTGGACAGCTACAACATGTTAGTGTCTTTCTAAGCCATGTTTAGGTCAAAGACAAAAATTGTACGTTTGCTGACAAACATACTTTCATTGTGTGTATTTTTGTGTTACCTGATGCCTCAGACACCAGGCTGTCACTCCGCCTTAGAAGTAAAGAGTTGGAGAGCAGGACAGATGATCCATGCTGAAACTCAACAAGGGAAAAGTTCCAATACAGTCACATATAAACGTAGGTAAATACATTTTAAATTCTATTACTCCTACTGAATGTTTCAGAGCAAAACACTGAACAAGGTTATTTAGATATATCAGTGCTGCCAACTTTTCAGAAAACCTGTGCGTGAGAGACCAGTACAGTTGTGGGCGCTCAGGGTCGTCACCGCACGCAGCAGACATTTATTTGTCTTTGTACTTAAAGAAACATGACTATTTACAGCAATTCCCCCAATTTCGTAACTTCTAATCCTTACACCAACCAATACAAAATTAACATAGGAATACAACTTTCTCAAATGTTCCTATCGGATCGCTGCTTTGCTCTGACTGGCTTGCAGCTTTGCGGAAGTTAAAAAAGTAGAGCACAGTCCAATTTTCTTTCCGCTTTGGATTCCGCAAGTGCTGGCGGTGCGTATAGGCACCATGCAAAGCGGCATTTTAGAGTAATTTTTTTTCAATGGTCTGCAATAGCAGTTTACGCTTCCCAAAAGAAATTGTGTGAATACATGTGAAAATATGAGGTGTGGCATGATAGCGTCTAAAGAGTAATTTTCGTGAGTCTCACACTCAATACGTGAGAGTTGGCAGCCCTGGATAAATTGCAACTTTTTAGGAAGTAAATTTTACTTGGTCCTGGAGATCAGTGGGCTCCAGTGGGCTCTCTCTGGGGACCTCCCTGGAGGTGGCCTGCAGATCATGGGGTTTAGTGATCTGGCCACAGACCTGATCTGCCTTGCTCTTTTTAGGCCTCAGCTTCGGCCTTTGAGCCCAGTTTGTTAGTGGTTGGTTGGAGCCACTAACAGAACAAGAGAGATGAAACGTGTTAACAATGCAGAAAACCTTAAATCTCATTCAGTGTTTAGAACTGATTAGAAAGCTGCTTTTAAAAATAAACAAGTCACCCAGAGGTTCTCTTATGTGGGATGGGCACTTCCGCCTTGAAAGTCTTATTAGAGAAGCTATGCTGACACCTTGTCAGAGTGGTTTCTGCGTTTTCCTGCTTTGTAGGCAGCCAATGCTCATCTTTGCCCACACCAGTTTCCATTCCCCCTCGAGAGTCAGTCTGATCTGGACCCGTTTCCCAGGCCGACAGGGTCCCATAGCCACTGCTCAGCATGGTCACTGCCTGCGGCGCAATACTCTCTCCTGGGTTGGGTATTTCTGTTTGTAGGGGTGGGGACGGAGTAGACGTGGGGATCTGACCAATGGGTTCAGGAGCTGACAGCCTTGCATTTCTATGAGACAGGTCAGTCAGGGGTGAAGGTTTGTTTGGCATCAGGGGCGAGGTGGGTTCGTCCTTGGTGGAAATGGAGGTGGTAGTGGGAGGGGTGGAAGAGAATTCAGCGTTGGCAGGTCCGCTATTTTGGCGGTTCTGCAGCTGGACCAGTGCTTTAATCTCATCCTGTATGAGCTGGAGGATCAAACATGGCAATGGAATGAGACTGCATCTCCTCCATAAAGATACAAAGTCACACTGATAACAGATTTATTACATACATTTAATAAAGATCATACATCCAACAAATATGAGCAACATCTGAGAAAAGAAAAATGTACTGAATAAGCAAACCTGTATTTGGCACTGGTATTGTTCTTGTTGAGCGAGAATTTGCTCTTGGTATTGCTTTTCCACAAGTTGAAATAGATGTAACCATCGGCTCTGTTGGAGAACAAAATGATCTGCTAAAGGTCTCGTTTTGTTTTGATATCATTTTCATAACAACAGAAATAGAGACCATTACAATACTAACATGTCTTATTGAGAAAGGTAGAACATTTCTGTTTGAACCAAACATAGTACCTACTTACTAAAAAGGATGGGATATTTAAAAATATATAACTGGCCCTGTTACAAGGACAGGTTCTCTTGAAGCTTCTACTTTTAAAATGCAGCAATGTTAATATCTGTTTAATTAGTACATAAATAATTGATCTGTAAATCATGAGACATAGGTACAAAGTCATTAGTAATATATTGACAAGTGATTTACACACAAAATAATCCATTGCTTTGGAGATCCAGCTGTCGCATGTAAAGGTCAGGGCCCTCTTGACTTGAGTGCGACACTAATCATACTGTATGCAAACAATGTCGTATGCACAATGTCCCTCTCGCAACTAGGCAAACATGCTGTGGCATATAGTATAATGTAGTTAGCTGGCTGGTAACATCAGCTAAGTAGCTTTAATGCCCAATAACATTATTTATGTTTCTGAAGCCATCCTTGAAGGACCAACTTTGTAAGTATTATTACATTTGCAGATTGTTTCTGAAGTGCCCATCTTGGATAATGACACAATAGATATACTTCATACACTCATCGTATCCTGTGTATTTTAAGAAAACAATCCAACCCAGACTGAAAAAGCATTTTGGTACATAGTATTCTGCTAATATTAAATAATTAATTAAATAACTTAAAGCGTTCACTAAATCAAAACAAAAAAACAGCCCCGCTATACTATGGGCAACACTTCATACGCGTTAGCAGCTACTAGCTAATTCAAGTCACCAGAATAATTTTTTAACATTAAACAAATACAACTTAACTCACATTCTGTACGCAGTGTCTTACAATGTTGTCCAGTGTTTTAAATGCCAAGTGACGGAAGAATCTGGTGACTGGTAAACTCGGATTCACTTGTAGAGCTATAATGAGTTCATGCTACACTGATTCGAAGGGGAGCATATTGCTCCTTCATTCAAAGTCCACCAGAGGGCCTAATCTCTTTTCCCATTCATTGTCTATGGGCAAATTATGCGTGTAAAAAATACAATTAAACAATAACTAGTGGACAGATTCATTAGCTGTGTGTTAGCGCACTCCATGGCATTTGAACTGACATTTTGGCGTTGCAATGGAAGCAAACCAGGGCCAGAAAAATGGGGCTAATAATAAGGAAAATAGGACTTAGCAATAACAGTTGATTGCGTCATGCTGACGCATTCACATAATTCATCTAGACAGTAATCCCCCAAGCAACATAGCCTCCTCAATCTTAGATTAAGGGAACATTTTACAACTAATGTAACATACCAGCTGCGCTCATAGCCCATTCCGCTGCCCTGCCGCAACCAACGTGGTCACGGTTGGGTTGCAAGGTCATGCTTGGGGGCTGATTATGAGCCATAATCGTATGGTGAGCGGTCGGGACACGGTATAGGTCATTTCAGGAGGCATATGGGAAACTTGGATGTTTTCAACCTGTGGGTTTCCTCTGTGGCAAGGATGGCCATTTTAAAGAATGCTGTTTTAAACTGATTTTAGTTTATATTCCAGCATTGCATGCCACTTTAAACAGGGCACTGACCACTGTCACTGATAGAAAAGGGATGTTTCTCAATACGATTGACAAATAGGTTACCTCTGACTAGGGATGTCACGAGAACTGATACTTCGGTACCAAGTCGATGCCAAAATAAAAAAAACGTGACGGTACTCGTTTTTTACAGTACCGAAGGTACCGGCTGCAATTATGTAAGCGAACAAATGCCAGCAAAAAGACGTGCTTTGGTTGTTCATTCGCGGCACGCTGTGTAGCCCCTTTTTTTGTAGCTAAATTCTCCAAGGTAAAAAGAACCCCCAGTAAACACCTGTAATGTTTTTCTGCGATCCTTGTGAATGTTTGGCTCAATCCAAAATAGTTTGCCTCCCCCGCTGTAAGCTACCGCAAACTCAAATCAAAAATCAGAAACGAACAAGTAGGCCTATAGATAGGCAATCGCAGCCTCGGCCAAACATAAACAAAACAAACAGGAAAAGTTCGCTTTCCCTTGAAGTATGCTGTGTCCTCCCCTGTATAGCAAACTTTTCCGTGAATTAGCTGTAGTAGTTTAGGCCTACACCCCAATGCAGCAGGGGTACATTTGACTCTCCTTGTGATCTCGCTTAGACGAGACATAAAATGTGCACGTATGTTTCTTTTTTAAATTATATAAATAGACCTCTTTATTTTAAATATTCCTGGTGTTACTTTCCCATCACGCGTCCTCCAGACTTTAGCCGGGAAACTCCGGAATAATTCGGGCTTTTATATCTCATTCACTCGTTTGCACAATAACCACCACATTAGTTGAAAACGAAAGTAAACATACTAACATACTAAAGTAAACACGCTCCCACAATGCCACATCTTATAGTAACAGGCTTAATCTTTTTGACCACATATGTCTAAAGGCCTATATGGTTTTCATGTCTTGGCCAGTGTTGGGCAAGTGCCAGAAAATCAGGATGACCTGCGTGACATTCAGGAAGAGGGCAGCCTTTGCCTTCCATAGGCCCTCAAAAGTGCTATGAGAGAAGCTCATCCACCAAGTGGCCAAACTGGAACTCTTAAAACCATCAAAGAACAAGGGGGATTAGGAGGGGACAACAGTGGATTTCTAGGAGTAAAAAAAGGAAAGATTGGTAAATAAACAAACAAACAAACAAACAAACAAACAAACTAACTAAATAAATAAATAATGTATGATGATTATGTGACATAATCCTGAAGGAGGGGAAGTCACAAGAGAGTATAAAAAAGGGAGACACTGGCTCTCCAGGGCTTTTTTTCTCTCTCCTTTTTACTTTTTCATTCCTGTGAGGACCTGTGTACACCTCTACTGTGGTAAGACGGACTATGTAATTTCTGCCTTCAGGGACTTTTCTGTTATTCTGTGTTTAATTCACTATTTAGGAGTCCAACCAAGTATCGCAATCTAGTTTGTTTTGTTTATCTCTATATCTTTAGACTGTATTAAAATCATATTAATCCTTATTAATAAACCTTTCTATATTTCATTCATTTTCATGAGTTTTGCCCGGGCCGTGCTCAAAGGAGGCGGGCATCGAGATCTTTTGTTATTCTGTCTTTAATTCACTACGCCTAAGTTTAACTAAATAGTGAAATCTAGTTTTCCTCACTCATAATAATAAGGGGTAACTATATTAACTTTATGACTATCGCTAACCCTATCACTACTTTTATCATTTTTATAACTTTTCTCGAAAACCAAGTACATGAGTTGGTCTCAGCCATCTCCCATTTTGCGCATGAAACCGCATTCTTTTAACACAAGACCGGTAACCTAAAATATTTACTCAATCTTATAACCCGCTTTCCTATTCGCACTATAACTAATTACAATTATTGTAAATTCGTCGGGTCATTGGTATATTCTTCTCTCTGGATTTTGTCAGATTTTGCCGACTTGCTCTTAAGAACTTATCGAATGGAACAGCTACAGAGTTTTTTTTCTCCTTGTGTATGCGAGTTCAGGGGTATAATTCCTTGTAATAAAGTTTTGTTATTTCACCACAAGTTGAAGTTTATTTTGAAACCTGAATCGTATTTGAAGTAAATGCTTTTATTAACACTTAAACTTGCATTTTTCTACATTATACCCGTCACCTGTACGAGACGCTTCCCACATCAACGACTTTCATTACAAAAATATCCTTCTTCTCCATCTTCTGTGATACGGAGCGACAGATATCATATATGATCTACCAAGGTGGGCAAATTAATGTCATAATCCTTAACCCTATCTGCAATACTTTATAAATTGAAATAGGGAATTATAGCGATTAATGAACCCTACCTACAGTGCTGTGCAAAAGTAGTTGCTCCCTTACAGATACTTATTGTTTTTGCACATTGGTCACACTTAAATGTCTCAGATTATCAAACAAATTTTTATATCAGACAAAGATAACCTGAGTAAATACAAAAAGCTGTTTCTAAATGATGTTTCCCATTTATTAAGGGAAAAAAGTTATCCAAACCAACCTGGCCCTATGTGAAAAAGTAATTGCCCCCCCCCCCCCCCCCCCCCCCCCCCCTTGTTAAATCATGAATTAACTGATATTAACCACATTATTTGGGAAAGCTGAGTTCAATTTCACTAGCCACACCCAGGCCTGATTACTGAGAGAACTGTAGAATCAAGAAATCACTTAAATAGAACCTGTCTGACAACATGAAGTAGGCTAAAAGATCTCAAAAAGCAACACATCATGCCACGATCTGAAGAAATTCAAGAACAGATGAGAAACAAAGTCATTGACATATATAAGTCTGGAAAGGGTTACAAAGCCATTTCTAAGGCTTTGGGACTCCAGCGAACCACAGTGAGAGCCATTGTCCACAAATGGAGAAAACATGGAACTCTTCCAAGGAGTGGCCGGCCTACCAAAATTACTCCAAGAGCGCATCGACTCATCCAGGAGGTCACAAAAGAACCCAGAACAACATCTAAAGCACCGCATGCCTCACTTGCCTCAGTTAAGGTCAGTGTTCATGATTCAACAATAAGAAAGAGACTGGGCAAACATGGTATCCATGGGAGAGTTCCAAGGCGAAAACCACTGCTGACCAAAAATAACTCAAAGGCCCGTCTGACATTTGCCAAAAAACATCTTGATGATCCCCAAGACTTGAGAAAATATTCTGTGGACTGACGAGACAAAAGTGGAACGTTTTGAAAGGTGTGCGTCCCGTTACATCTGGCGTAAAACTAACACAGCATTTCAGGAAAAGAACATCATACCGACAGTCAAACATGGTGGTGGTAGTGTGATGGTCTGGGGCTGCTTTGCTGCTTCAGAACCTGGGCGACTTGCCGTAATTGATGGAACCATGAATTCTGCTCTCTACCAGAAAATCCTGAAGGAGAATGTCCGGCCATCAGTTCGTGACCTTAAGCTCAAGCGCACTTGGGTTATGCAGCAGGACAATGATCCGAAGCACACCAGCAAGTCCACCTCTGAATGTCTCAAAAAACCCAAAATGAAGGTTTTGGAGTGGCCTAGTCAAAGTCCGGACTTAAATCCGATTGAGATGCTGTGGCATGACCTTAAACAGGCCGTTCATGCTTGTAAACCCTCCAATGTGGCTGAATTAAAACAATTCTGCAAAGAAAGTGGGCCAAAATTCCTCCACAGCGATGTGAAAGACTCATTGCCAGTTATCGCAAACGCTTCATTGCAGTTGTTGCCGCCAAGGGTGGCACAACCAGTTATTAGGTTTAGGGGGCAATTACTTTTTCACATAGGGCCAGGTTGGTTTGGATAGCTTTTTTCCCTTAATAAATGAAATCATCATTTAAAAACAGCTTTTTGTATTTACTCAGGTTATCTGATATAAAAATGTGTTTGATAATCTGAAACATTTAAGTGTGACAAATGTGCAAAAACAATAAGTATCTGCAAGGGGGCAAATACTTTAGCACAGCACTGTATATTAAATAAATAACCATAACGCAATTTAAAGGAACCGATTGGCAATACTCCATAAATGGCCATCGTGAATATTAATGAGGAAACAATTAGTGAATTATAAAATTTAAAATAGCCAGGGAACTAGATAGTGTAGGAAATATAAAGACGCTTCTCAGATTGGGTGGCATTATACCTTCTTATTCTAGTAGTTACTGTGTGCCTAGGTATCATCATCATCATCATCTTCATACGCTTTGTCCGGGGTCGGGTCGCGGAGGTAGCGGTTCCAGCAGGGCATCCCAAACTTCCCTTTCCCGGGCCACATTTACCAGCTCTGACTGGGGGATTCCAAGGCCTTCCCAGGCCAGTGTGGAGATATAATCCCTCCACCTGGTCCTAGGCCTGCCCCGCGGCCTCCGCCCAGCTGGACGTGCCTGGAACACATCCCTAGGGAGGCGGCCAGGTGGCATCCTTACTAGATTCCCGAACCACCTCAACTGGCTCCTTTCTACGCAAAGAAGCAGCGGCTCTACTCCGAGTCCCTCACGAATGGCTGAACTTCTCACCCTATCCCTAAGGGAGATGCCAGCCACCCTCCGGAGGAAACTCATTTCCGCTGCTTGTATCCGTGATCTCGTTCTTTCGGTCATGACCCACCCTTCATGACCATAGGTGAGAGCAGGAACGAAGATAGACCTGAGGCCATGGTTCTCAGCAGGAAACCGATGGATTGTCTACTCCAAGTAGGGAATGAGTCTTTACCCCAAGTGAAGGAGTTCAATTATCTCGGGGTCTTGATCTCGAGTGAGGGGAGAATGGAACGAGAGATGGGCCAGAGAATTGGAGCAGCGGGTGCGGTATTGCAGTCGCTTTATTGCACCGTTGTGACGAAGAGAGAGCTGAGCCAGAAGGCAAAGCTCTCAATCTACCGGTCTATCTTCGTTCCTACTCTCACCTATGTGCCTAGGTATAATAACATAAATGTTTATACGTCCGATGACTGGTGTTCTGGAAATAGGATTTCTACCGAGTGTGTAATAAAAATCTTTAAAGACACTCGTCATAATTTGAGTTCAGCGCATATAGGGAAAAGCGCATAATTCTGTATATTGTTCAACTAATATTACTTTCACGTAAGCCATTGATTTGGCGGGTATGAGAGATAGTGAGTACGGTAATATTATTTGATAACGATATAAATCTATCCCTGAACAAAAAAAAATATATATATAGTAATGCTAATTAATAGTAATAATAATAATATAAAAAGAGCCCCTTAGAGAGCTAGTTGACTGTTCACTTAAAAAATAATTCAGGGAGCGCTATTTTTCGACTGCTCGGCCCGCCTCCGTATAGATAAGAAAGGGGCTCCCTCGACCTGAAAAGGGTAGGGTCATCCCCGAATCACGACTAGGGACTCGTGATTCAATGGGAGACTGGCTGACCCTGGCCTGAAAGATCTACGTAGAAGGTGGTGTTAGACCTGAGGTGGTGGGGGAAATTGCGACACCGGTTATTGCAATTGAAAGGATGTGCCATCATTAAAAGATTATTGTTAGTAATTAAAAACAATATTGTTTGTTTTAAATAATTGTATTGCCACTGTTGTTTTTGTAATGTTTGTAATTGTTGTTTCTTTTTTGCTTGAAGTCTACATGCCATTGTTGTTTTATGTAATGTTATAAAAAAAGGAGTGCATGTTGAAGTAGATGGGATTTAATTTATTGTTTATTTTTTTGACAACTGTATCAAATTGGGTATCGAGAATCATGAAATTTCGCTGGTATTGGTATCGACTACAAAATTTCTAGTATCGTGACATCCCTACCTCTGACAGTAGCGTATACTTAATGGATACATAAAATAGTCAATCACTAACAGGAAAAACGCCAGTGCTATATATTTTCTACATGTAACAATTTTAAAGCTGCTTAAATGTTAAACAAACTATCTCCCAGACCCAGTCCCAGTAGTAGCTGGCTAGCAAGTTCACAGACTGTAGTCATAGGCTAGCCTACTTAACCCAGAGCTGTTTAAAAAGAGAGTTGAAACACTCTGTTCTTGCCAACACGCGATGACGTGGTTCATGTAGCTGTCAATAGTTCAAAAAGGAATTTGCGCTGTAAACCGTTTTGAATGGTTTCAGCCCGACTGACGGCAGCAGTGTCTATATTTACAGCAATTTTCGGCAAATATTAACGTATATTTTATTAAACCTTTATTTACAGCAGCTGTTGGTAGTTTCTTATAAGAGGTGGTTTTGGCTGCCCCTACAGTTTGCTTGCTGTAATTATTTTCCCTGTCGCAAATAAGACATGCAGAATGCTCGTGGTCACTGCATATCGGTAGCATGATGAAACGACTATACTCCCAAGTATGAGCATCTCTTCCTGATTTAGTGACACACTTCCTTGTGCCATAAAGCAAATTTTCACATTTTTGATGGAGATCAGCCTAATTCCAAAATGGATTAAATAAAAAAATTTCACAACATGCTACATACAATACCGCATAATGACCAAGTGAAAAAAGTTTTTTTTTATTTTGTATTAAAAATAAAAAAATAAAATATCACATGTACATAAGTATTCACACCATTTGCTGTGACACTCAAAATTGAGCTCAGGTGCATCCCGTTTCCACTGATCATCCTTGAGATGTTTCTACAACTTGATTGGAGTCCACCTGTGGTAAATTCAATTGATTGGACATGATTTGGAAAGGCACACACCTGTTTATATAAGGTCCCACAGTTGACAGTGCATGTCAGAGCACAAACCAAGTTATGAAGTCCAAGGAATAGTCTGTAGACCTCTGAGACAGGATTGTATCGAGGCACAGATCTGGGGAAGGGTACAAAAAAATGTCTGCAGCATTGAAGGTCCCAACGAGCACAGTGGTCTCCATCATTCGCAAATGGAAGACGTTTGGAACCACCAGGACTCTTCCTAGAGCTGGCCGCCCGGCCAAACTGATCAATCGGGGGAGAAGGGCCTTGGTCGGGGAGGTGACCAAGAACCCGATGGTCACTCTGACAGAGCTCCAGTGTTCCTCTGTGGAGATGGGAGAACCTTCCAGAAGGACAACCATGGTAGAGTGACCAGATGGAAGCCACTCCTCAGTAAAAGGCACATGACAGCCCGCATTGAGTTTGCCAAAAGGCAAATGGGAGACTAGTCAGGATCAAGGGAAATATGAATGCAGCAATGTACAGAGAGATCCTTGATGAAAACCTGCTCCAGAGTGTTCTGGACCTCAGACTGGGGCGAAGGTTGACCTTCCAACAGGACAACGACCCTAAGCACACAGCCAAGATAACAAAGGAGTGGCTTTGGGACAAGTCTGTGAATGTCGATTGAACATCTTTGGAGAGATCTGCAAATGGCTATGCACCGACGCTCCCCATCCAACCTGATGGAGCTTGAGACGATCTGCAAAGAAGAATTAGAGAAACTGCCCCAAAATAGGTGGCAAGCTTGTAGCATCATACTCAAGAAGACTTGAGGCTGTAATTTCTGCCAAAGGTGCTTCAACAATGTATTGAGTAAAGGGTGTGAATACTTGTGTACATGTGATATTTTATTTTTTATATATTTGCAAAAAATTCAAAAAAACTTTTTTCACTTTGTCATTATGCGGTATTGTGTGTAGAATGTTGAGGAATTTTCTTTATTTAATCCATTTTGGAATTAGGCTGTAACATAATAAAATGTGGAAAAAGTGAAGGGGTATGAATACTTTCCGAATGCACCGATTGTATATAAGCAATCACAGCCTCGGCAAACAAGCAAAAAAAAAAACAGGAAAAGTTAGCTTTCTCTTTGAGTATGCTGGGTCCTGCCTATACTTTAAGAAAAAGCGATCTTTTCCCGTGAGTTAGCAGTAGTAGTTTACAACCCAATGCAGGAGGGGAACATTTGACTGTCCTTGTAATCTCGCTTGGACGTGTTTATACGGATGTATCTTTTTATTATTAGCATACATATATATTTATATAAAAAGGCCTCTTTCGTAATGTTAATAGTTGTTTCTTTTAAACCAACCTAGGTCTATTTATTATTTCCATATTTTTCATCTCATGGCCGGGTACTGCAATTGAAATTGTGCCATCATTAAAAGTGTATTGTTAGTAATTAAAAACAGTATTGTTTGTTTTAAATAATTGAATTGCCACTGTTCTTTTCTGTAATGTTAATTGTTTCTTTTTTGCTTTAAGGCTACATGCCACTGTTATTTTTTGTTATGTTTTTTTTGGAGTGTATGTTAAAGTATATGGGATTTAATTTATTGTTTTGTTTTTTACCATGGTATCAAATTGGGTATCAAAAATCGTGGACTTTCACTGGTATTGGAATCGACTACAAAATTTCTGGTATTGTGACA
This sequence comes from Galaxias olidus, assembly GCA_026901105.3. Classification (NCBI taxonomy): domain Eukaryota; kingdom Metazoa; phylum Chordata; class Actinopteri; order Galaxiiformes; family Galaxiidae; genus Galaxias; species Galaxias olidus. Next base: position 113,677 of record JAPMUY010000170.1, on the reverse strand, counting down.
TCCCTACCCGAGAGCATAACTCACAGTGGTGAGTCAGAGCTTTACAGTTGGTAATGAACCTCAAGGAAGCATGGTAAAGCTGTGTCAACCATATGAAGACACTGAGCAGAGGTATGCATGTATAAAAGATCACCGTGGTCCAACATAGGTAAAAAAAAGTTCCGCCAACAAGTTGCTTATTTACATTAAAAGAAAAACACATCAGGTACTGCACGTGTGGCTTAAAAGTGAGGGAATCATCAATCAAAATACCCAGATATTAATAACAGTCAACAACCTATATTTTGCAAGTACTCCATGGCCTGCACAAGAGTTAACGCACAGCAGTATATAACAGTGTCATCCACATAAACAAATATTAGCATCTGCCATGTTTTGACCCAAATTATTTATATAAATATTGAATAAAAGTGGACCTAATACAGAACCCTGAGGTACACCTTTGTGGATGGACACAATATCTGAAAACAGACCATGATAGTTTATGCACTGAGACCTATTTGTCAGATAAATTGTGAACCAGGCGCTTGCTTGCTTCAAGAGCCCGGAGTTACTAAGTCTACATTTTAAAACATCATGGTCAACTGTGTTAAAAGCTTTGGATGGATTAATAAACAGTGAGGCACAATGTTGCTTTTGGTCAAGTGCAACAAAAATGTAATTTATCACCATCAGAGCAGCTGTGATTTGCATTTTCCTAAAGCCTGATTGATACGTTGATAGAATGGCATGTGTATAAAAACTGTTTCAATTTATCACTCACCAGAGTTTCAAGAATTTTAGCCAGTACTGATAACTTAGATATTGGCCTATAATTATTCAAAATAGCTGGGTCACCATGATTTACCTGTATACACTGGAACAGTGCTGGGTTTCAAAAACACGGAACAGTCAGAGTCAAACAGAGAGCCAGAAGAAATATAATGCATGTTAAAACAATTCAGAATCTATGCACTATGCTATCCACTATGCTAGCTACTGAGGACTCATACTTGATTCAATGAACTATAAAACACGATTATGTTATTTTATATTACATTTAAATAATTCTATTTTGGCATATTGCTTGAGAAAAGAACTTGCATCATAAACAAAGTATACATTTTTAGATGCAGTAGATATAAAAAATATAAAACATACAAATCTAAACGGCTCTGGGTTTACCCTAGAGCAGCCTTAAACCTCTTTGTCCTGGGGCCCAGTAAAGTCAGAGTTTGGGTTTACACGGCCCACCACAACTCAGACCCCCCCCCCTTCAACAGAAGTGATTTGGCTGAACATAAAATTACTGCCAACAATACCAACACCAAATAAAATATAAACTGATACTTATGACCACTCCCAACAAAAATGTTTTTTGTTTGTTTGTTTTGTCCTTATTTGGGGGGCTAAATGAACTGCTAACGGTGCAACACTGCCCCAACTTAAAACTGTTCAACACATGTTTAAACTAATATATATATTTATTTATTTTTACGTTAATGACCCATTCCATCCCGTACTTTTTTAATTAGAATTTCTAATGAGATGGGTGCGCCAGCTTTCTTGCAACTAATTGATCGAAACGAGGAACACATGGCGACAATGCCACTCGAAGTGTGTTTTCAGAGACAAGCCTATTCCGATATTTTGTCTTTGTTGCTGTGAGGTGAGAAAATGCTGTTTTGCACAGATAGGTGGAATGGAAGGGCAAAATGGTTTTGACTGCCATCTCACTTAACTGGGGATATTCCTCAAAGCACGAGAGCCAGAATTCTGACAGTGAAAGCCGACCGAATCTTGAGTGTAGACCTGCATCGCACGAGAGTTCCAAAAGTGTGTCCTGCGTAACGGGTGAAAAGTTCACTTAACTCTGGGTTGGCAAACGGATCTTGTACCCATTGCTTCTCTGAGAGATGGGATTTTGAAGGGAAGTATAACTGGAAATGACCCAGTGTTTCGTTAAGATGGTTAACGATAACTTGTGACACTGGTCGTCCCAGATGCACACCCTCATCGGAAAGCGAAGACAGACAGTGGAACATGTCGTACACACCCTTACTAACTCTGTTTGCCCAGACAGAGAGCTTCTTTTTGAAGGCCATGATTTTGTCATTTGCCTGGAAAATGTCACACGCTCTGCCCTGGATTGACAGGTTTAGTTAGTTAAAGTGGTCGAATATGTCAGACAGATAAGCGAGCTTTATTACCCAGGCCTGATCCTGCAGATGTGCGGCAAGACTGGACTGTTTGCGAGTCAAGAATGCCTCAATCTCATCTCTCAGCTCTTAGACCCTGCTCACCACCTTACCCCGTGACAGCCTACGAACGTCGGAGTGAAAGAGCAAGTGAGTATGTTCAGCACCCATCTCGTCACACAAGGCAGCGGATATTCGGGAATTTGATGCGTTGGCTTTAATTAAATTCACTATACGGACATCTTGGTTCAGAACTTCATGCAATTCTGTGGACAAACGTTTTGAGGCAAGCACCTCTCGATCGATCGTTTGGAGCATGCCATGACTAGCTTACAGTTCAGGTAGCGTGCAATTGAATGGATTCTGAAATGAGCTGTTTATTACTTGTAAACAAATAAAACATCCATAAAAACGTTTTACATTTAGTTAAAGTAATTTATTTAAGCTTAAAACAAAAGGGAACAATTCAACAAAACACAATGGCGAAAAATAAATGGTCAGTGATTGGTAGTTGGGCACAATGACTGTCATGCGCAGTTCACTTCTGTGAATGTCTCGCTGCTGTGCAGTCGTTTGCAGTTGACAGTGCTGACTTAAGTTTTCATTGTTATTATAAAACGGCAATATACAGCCATCTGGAATCACAATATAAAGACCAACAACAGTAACATATCTGGGTGGTAGATGTAAAAGGGTGGAAATGGTTTATTTGTAATTAAGACTTTTAGAAGCGAATGGTAAGTGTAATGTTCGAAGTGCGCAAAACTTTTAAAGCAACGCACGCAGAAATGGCGTCCATGTAACCATGGAAACTTGCTCTCCCCCTCACTCCTGCCTGGCTGCCTAAACTGGCTAGCAATCACAATCGTAGTGCACACACAGTATTTAGAGGAGAGATCGCCGCCTTCACGAGTTTTCTCAACTCCCAGTGCCTCTTCTCCATTCATTCCCTATGTAAATAGTTCAACTTTTGCTTAAGCGCGGTGCTTATTAATGTCACTTTTTTTAGAGACTCTAAACCTATTTTGACTTGTGCTCTGTGGACCGGCAGTTACCTCGTCGCGGACCAGATTTTGAGAAACGCTGCACAAGAGGACGTCGGGCCCTCAGGCCTCCCTCATGAAGTCAGTTTCTGATTGTTTGGTCAGAGACATTTACACCAGTGGCCTGCTGGATGTCATTTTGTAGGGCTCTGGCAGTGCTCATCCTGGGCCTGAGCTCCTGAGCATCACTGGTGCTGCCCATGCATGGTTCAGACCGTATCTATCTGGTAGGTACTATCGGGTGGCTCTAGGAAAGGCCCAGTCCTCCCGCGCACCAGTCTGCCAGGGTGTACCGCAGGGATCGGTCCTGGGGCCTATCCTGTTCAGTATCTGCATGCTTCCCCTGGGACAAATATTTAGAAAACATGGAATCAATTTCCCCTGCTATGCAGATGACACTCAGCCAGGGTCCGAAATTAACGCCCGCCACTCGCCACAGACGGGTAGATTTTTTGTTTGACGAGTAAATCTAAGAAGGTTACTCGCCACGCTGGCGAGTAAATGTCCAAACTAGTAAAAAAAAAAAAAGTCAGGAAAAAAAATGGAAAGTCTTTACTTCGTCTTGGTGTAATTTGCGCTGTCACCTGCTCTGTGTCGGGGTTAACTTTGACACACATACACGTACACACACAGGCTCGCGTTACACTCTGCCCACTGCGCCCTTCTATTCAACCCATAATTCACCCTACCGTGAACTGTGAACAATCACTTGCCACCGGTCTGCTGCTAGCTATCGACTAATTCGGCACAAAATTCCCGTATTCTAATTCCAAATTCCACTTGTATAATGTTGACATTAGGGCTCTGTGACTACTTGTTTAAAGTTACCAGCGACGTTATCATTTTGTCGACGAGTAAGTTCTTTGCGATTATAACAAAGTTATAGTGCACACACAGTATTTAGAGGAGAGATCGCCGCCTTCACGAGTTTTCTCAACTCCCAGTGCCTCTTCTCCATTCATTCCCTATGTAAATAGTTCAACTTTTGTTAAGCGCGGTGCTTATTAATGTCACTTTTTTTAGAGACTCTAAACCTATTTTGACTTGTGCTCTGTGGACCGGCAGTTACCTCGTCGCGGACCAGATTTTGAGAAACGCTGCACAAGAGGACGTCGGGCCCTCAGGCCTCCCTCATGAAGTCAGTTTCTGATTGTTTGGTCAGAGACATTTACACCAGTGGCCTGCTGGATGTCATTTTGTAGGGCTCTGGCAGTGCTCATCCTGGGCCCATTTCAGAAACGCTGCCCTAGAGTACTCGAGATGAAAAACTGTAGCCTGAAACGACCCGACCCGGTAGAATTCCGACCTGAGCCTGGTCCAAATTTGATATCTGAATTTCCGTCCTGGGCCCAACCCGACCCACTGTTCTCCTCGTTTTTTTACCTATTACATAGGCCTACCTTGTTATTTTCTGCCTGAGAGTGAGTCTATCATGTAGAAAAGTTCGGAGCTGAGTAAATGATGAGGGTGAGCAGTGCTACTGTAACGGAAGCCATTTCTGCTTTATGTCAGTAAGAAGAAATAAGCTATAAAAACCTGCTGTGGCTACATATCGTCTACTAACTCCGTTGCTGGCTGTAGACACTGAAATGCCCCTGCCTGTAAAATGCAACCTCAGTGCTTTCAAACCTGTTGATGCAGGGTTTCTCTCTGCTCTGGTCTCTCGATCAAAATCATCTACCTGCACACTTGACCCACGCCCACCTCCCTAGTCAAGTCCTGTCTGCCCACTTTGTGCCCCCTCATTGTGAACATTGTAAACACCTCCATCACGACTGGCTCTGTCCCTCCAGTCACCCCTATCCTCAAAAAGCAGGGTTTGGACCCGGAGTACCTTAATAATTATCGGCCTATTTCCAATCTTCCATTCCTAATCCAGGAGCGCACTGTAGCTGCTCAACTACAGTCCCATATGTCTCATAATGAGTTGTATGAACCAATGCAATCTGGGTTCCGGGCAAAATACAGCACAGAAACGGCTTTGGTCAAGGTCATCAATGATCTTTTCCTGGCAGCAAACTCTGGCAACCTAACTCTGCTGATCCTTCTAGACCTTGCAGCAGCCTTTGATACAGTCTGTCACACCATCCTCCTTGACCGCCTGGATAGGCTCCTGAGCATCACTGGTGCTGCCCATGCATGGTTCAGACCGTATCTATCTGGTAGGTACTATCGGGTGGCTCTAGGAAAGGCCCAGTCCTCCCGCGCACCAGTCTGCCAGGGTGTACCGCAGGGATCGGTCCTGGGGCCTATCCTGTTCAGTATCTGCATGCTTCCCCTGGGACAAATATTTAGAAAACATGGAATCAATTTCCCCTGCTATGCAGATGACACTCAGCCAGGGTCCGAAATTAACGCCCGCCACTCGCCACAGACGGGTAGATTTTTTGTTTGACGAGTAAATCTAAGAAGGTTACTCGCCACGCTGGCGAGTAAATGTCCAAACTAGTAAAAAAAAAAAAAAGTCAGGAAAAAAAAATGGAAAGTCTTTACTTCGTCTTGGTGTAATTTGCGCTGTCACCTGCTCTGTGTCGGGGTTAACTTTGACACACATACACGTACACACACAGGCTCGCGTTACACTCTGCCCACTGCGCCCTTCTATTCAACCCATAATTCACCCTACCGTGAACTGTGAACAATCACTTGCCACCGGTCTGCTGCTAGCTATCGACTAATTCGGCGAAAATTCCCGTATTCTAATTCCAAATTCCACTTGTATAATGTTGACATTAGGGCTCTGTGACTACTTGTTTAAAGTTACCAGCGACGTTATCATTTTGTCGACGAGTAAGTTCTTTGCGATTATAACAAAGTTCAACGTTCACGGTTAGCCCCTAATGGTTATCTTTTCTCTATGCTAACATAATATTAGCAATGGATGTACTGCCGTAGCCGCGCCCTAATTAAACAATGTGCTTTTGGATTTGTTTTGGTACCTGAGACGAGTCATTTGTGTCTGTGCTCGTTGCTCTGGTGTGAACCACTCAGTTTTAGAGCGTTTACGGGTAGACGTTCGGGATTCTTGTTTCCCAAAAATATGCACAACATACACAATTCATGAAACACTGCCTTGCTCAGGCTCAATAACTCAAGTCAGAGCGCGCACGGGCATGTGTGGGATGGGCCATTGAGGGATAGGAGGGACCAAAGACTCATGAGGTTGGCCTTTTTGAGTGTTGGTTTTCAAATTCTTGCTATTTTTTCCCCAATTCTCTAGAACTACATACTGCACCTTTAACATAAATTAAATGGGCCTTTTTCTTGTTTAACTCGTTTTCATGTCTTGTACGTGTATTTAGCTTCTCTATTTATTCTACAAATGTTCTGCTCCTCATTGCCGTGACAGACTCCCTTTAAAGAAACCTGTTAAAAAAGACAGATGAAGAGTATAATATAGTTATATATATGATGATTATAAATTACTAACTGGAGAATCAGATAGTCTAGGCCATTTTAGCCGACAGTTGATCAATTGTACAGTACTCACATAAAAAGGCTTATCTAGCGATCTTGTAGAAACAATAATGGATCCACGGTGTCCGGTTTCAGCATTGTCCTTTGAGCGATTGTGAGGCTTGCAACACTGAAAACCCTCTCGCTGCTGCTGCTGCTGCTGCTGCCCAGGATACACAGCACCCGTTAGCAAGTTGGGATAGACGCGGATACTTGAAGTTTGTTTCTGGATCAGGGTGATCCAATCCAATGTTGCTTTGAAAACCGGCACAAAAGTAAGATGGACTGATCGTCGATAGAAAAAAGTGGGATTTCCAAATCCGGATCCTTCGGATTGAGATTAAACTCTTTGAACAACTGGGCCCAGCAGCATGCTCTCCTTGCAGGGTAACGTCCACGTGCCTGTGCTGAATGTGGTGATGCATTTTTCCGGTCGAGTGGTTATATGCCTGTTAATTCAAACAGCCTACATAATTTAAATGCGTACAATAATAAATAATAGTAAGTTTAACCGACTAAGTTTAACCGACCAGCGAGAGAAGCTTATAAGCTTCGAAGACAATAAAATCGCGCACATCATTACCGTCAAACCAAGCAGGTGGAGAATTTTTTAAAGAAAGATATTTGTGCATGAAAGCATCAGGGAAGGAGAACTGAAGGCATTTCGCTCTCTGCTGAGCTTTGCTTTCATTTTCAATGACAGTGGCTGACTGGCCCTGTTAGAGCAGCCAATCCACTCGTCAGGCCCCAAACAAAACCTATGGAACCATTCAGTTATCTTTCCGGCCCCTACTACCAGGAAACTTAAAGCTGCACTATAACACAATGTTTCATGTCTGCCCTCTCACCTCACAGTCCTTCCACATCTCTGGATCTGTTTCTCCATTGTTCTGGATCTCCTGCACTAGGGCCCTGAGGGTCTCCAGGGAACTGGGGTTGATAAATGGGAGGTTCTTCCCCGGCCCAAAAGTTTCTTCTGTGCTCAGACATAGACTCCTACAACAATCAAAACATATTGGTAAGAAGATTACCTGGTCAAGACTGAATGTTCCTCGGGCCACCTGACTGAATTTGAAGACTGAATGCCTCTTTAATATCCACATTTGCTATCTGTACTGTACCTGATTTTGTCACATGCTGGTGTTCTGTCCACTGGCCTGCTGTCCACAACGCCTCCTGGTGTCTGGGAGTTATGGATGCGTCTTTTTGTCAGTCTGACCGGTCCAGAAGCAGAGGTCCCTTCAGAAGAGACCAGTGAGGTCTCGCTCTCTTTCTCTCTATCACAGTCAGGACTGGCATGACAGTGGCTCAGGGCCCCCGAGCTGGACACATCCTCTGAGACACTGTCATCTGTGGACATGCTTTATGGGCCCACGCAGAGGGGGTCAAGCTGAAAACTGAAGAAGTAAATACATATTATTAATTGATAACTGTTCCACTCTACAGCTAAAGTGTTTGTTTTCTGTGACACAGAGCATTTTTCTTCCTGAAGGCAGATCTGTTATCAGTAACAGATGCAGTCAACAGGTCAGTTTCACCTAATTTGAAAAGAAAGTTGTATAGCCTATTCATTTTCTTTTTTCATGTTCATTCTCAAGAGGGTAGTCAAAAACAACATATTGTATTAAAAAGTAAAATAAGATTCAGGGTATCATATGTTGGGGAAAGAAAAAGCTTCTTCCAGGCTAAATTTATTAGGAGTCCGGAACTCTTTTGTTTTTGGGTTTCACTCACTTCCCATGGCTCGCTTTTTATGAAACTTGGCAGGCAGAAGTCTTTGCCAAACGGAAACACAGCACTTGTGCATATATATATATATATGTATATATATGTATATATATATACAGTTAGGCCCGAAAATATTTGGACAGTGACACAATCTTCATGATTTGGGCTCTGCATGCCACCACATTGGATTTGAAATTAAACAACTACAACGGAATTGAAGTGCAGACTTTAAGGTTTAATTCAAGGGGTTGAACAAAAATATATGATTAAACATGTAGGAATTGTAGCTATTTTTATACAAACGCTCCTCATTTCAGGGGCTCAAAAGTAATTGGACAAATAAACATAACCCCAAGTAAAATGTTACTTTTCAATATTTTGTTGAGAATCCTTTGCAGGCAATGACTGCCTGAAGTCTGGAACCCATGGACATCACCAAACGCTGGGTTTCTTCCTTTGTGATGCTTTGCCAGGCCTTTACTGCAGCGGTCTTCAGTTGTTGCTTGTTTGTGGGTCTTTCTGCCTTAAGTTTTGTCTTGAGCAAGTGAAATGCATGCTCGATTGGGTTGAGATCTGGTGATTGACTCGGCCATTGCAGAATATTCCACTTCTTTGCTTTAAAAAACTCCTGGGTTGCTTTTGCAGTATGTTTTGGGTCATTGTCCATCTGTACTGTGAAGCGCCGTCCAATCAACTTTGCTGCATTTGGCTGAATCTGAGCAGAAAGAATATCCCTATACACTTCAGAATTCATCCGGCTGCTTGTCTTTTGTCACATCATCAATAAACACAAGTGACCCAGTGCCATTGGAAGCCATGCATGCCCATGCAATCACACTGCCTCCACCATGTTTTACAGAAGATGTGGTGTGCTTTGGATCATGAGCTGTTCCAATTCTCCTCCAAACTTTCTTCTTCCCATCATTCTGGTACAGGTTGATCTTAGTCTCATCTGTCCAAAGAATGCTGTTCCAGAACTGGGTTGGCTTCTTCAGGTGTTTTTTGGCAAAGTCAATTCTGGCCTTTCTATTTTTGAGGCTGATTAATGGTTTGCACCTTGTGGTGAATCCTTTGTATTTACTCTCATGAAGTCTTCTCTTATGGTAGACTTAGATACTGATATACCTACTTCCTGGAGAGTGTTCTTCACTTGAGTGGATGTTGTGAAGGGGTTTTTCTTCACCATGGAAAGGATTCTGCGATCATCCACCACTGTTGTCTTCCGTGGACGTCCAGGCCTTTTTGAGTTCCCAAGCTCACCAGTGCACTCTTTTTTCTCAGAATGTACCAAACTGTTGATTTGGCCACTCCTAACATTTCTGCTATCTCTCTGATGGAATTCTTCTTTTTTTTCAGCCTCAGGATGGTCTGTTTCACCTCCATTGAGAGCTCCTATGACCGCATGTTGTGTGTTCACAGCAACAGCTTCCAAATGCAAACGCCACACCTGGAATCAACTCCAGACCTTTTAACTGCTTAATTGATGACAGGTTAATGAGGGAAGAGCCCATGCAGCGTTGTTATTTTTTTTTGCAGCCTTCTGAGTCAATTGTCCAATTACTTTTGGTCCCTCGAAAGAGGCGGCTACGTATTAAAGAGCTGTAATTCCTAAACCCTTGCTCCAATTTGGATGTGAATACTCTCAAATTACAGCTGAGAGTCTGCACTTTAAGCCCATATTGATTATATAATTGTATCCTGAATATGTTTTCGTAAACAGCTAAAATAACAAAACTTGTGTCACTGTCCAAATATTTTCGGGCCTAACTGTATATATATATATATATATATATATATATAGCCCACAACATTCAGAAAAAAAAAATGTAGGCCTTGTCGGCCATTGGGGGGGCGCTACATAGTGCTGCTTATAGCTACAGTCACCATATTTGTCACAAAATATGCTTTGCATTGAATGAAACAAAATTGCCTCTTGCAGCTACGAGCTCCGTTGTCTCGGTTTCTTGCTATTTTGCATAGTTCCGATTTATGGGTCCGATTCAAATGGCTCACATTTCGCCTTGTTGTGACTAGGGATGTCACAAGAACTGATACTTCGGTACCAAGGCGCTGCCAAAATTCCCAAAACGTGACTGTACTCGTTTTCTACAGTATCGAAGGTACCGGCTGCAGTTCATAAACAAACACCAGCAAAAAGACGTCGCTTTGGTTGTTCTTTCCCGGGTGCTGTATAGCTTCTTTTTTTCTAGCTATTCTCCAAGGTTAATAGAACCCCGAGTAAACACCTGTAATGTTTTGTCACAATTCTGAAAAGTGTTTGGCTCAATCCATAAAGGTTTTGCCTCCCCTGCTGTTAGCTACCGCAAACTCAAATCAAAAATCAGAAACGAACAAGTAGGCCATAGATAGGCAATCGCAATCTCGGCCAAAGAGAAACAAAACAAACAGGAAAAGTTTGCTTTCTCTTGAAGTATGCTGTGTCCTCCCTTATATACTATAATAGGCCTCTTTTCGTAATGTTAAAGGGAACCTATTATGCTTTTTGGGTTTTTCCCTTTCCTTTAGTATGTTACATAGCTTTCTGTGCATGCAAAAGGTCTGAAAAGTTACAAAGCCCATAGTCCACGCCAAAGGGAGCTACTCTCTCTCACAGAAAACACTGCTCCTGAACTGCCTGAAACGCCTCGTTTGTCCATCCATCCATCCATTTTCCGTCGCTTATCCGGGGCCGGGTCGCGGTGGCAGCAGGCTCAGCAGGGTAGTCCAGACGTCCCTATCCCCAGCAACGCTTTCCAGCTCCTGGAGGATCCCGAGGTGTTCCCAGGCCAGACGAGATATATAATCTCGGCAGCGTGTTCTGGGTCTACCCCGGGGTCTCCTACCAGTAGGGCGTGCACAGAAAACCTCCCACGGGAGGCGCCCAGGAGGCATCCTAATCAGATGCCCATACCACCTCATCTGGCTCCTTTCGACGCGAAGGAGCAGCGGCTCTGCTCCGAGCTCCCTCCGGATGACCGAGCTCTTTACCCTATCCCTAAGGCTGAGCCCAGCCACCCTACGGAGGAAACACATTTCAGCCGCTTGTACTCGCGACCTTATTCTTTCGGTCACTACCCAAAGCTCATGACCATAGGTGAGGGTTGGAACGTAGACCGACCGGTAAATCGCGATTTTCGCCTTTCTGCTCAGCGCCTTCTTCACCACGACGGTCCGGTACAATGCCCCCATTACTGCTGATGCTGCACCAATCCGCCTGTCAATCTCACGCTCCATTTTTCCCTCACTCGTGAACAAGAACCCGAGATAGGGGCAGGAACTCACTTCCAACCCAGAGAGAGCACTCCACCTTTTCCGGCAGAGAACCATGGCCTTAGACTTGGAGGTGCTGACTCTCATCCCGACTGCTTCACACTCTGCAAACCGCTCCAGTGCATGCTGAAGGTCACAGTCTGAAGAAGCCAACAGAACCACATCATCTGCAAAGAGCAGAGAAGCAATTCTGAGGTCCCCAAACTGGACACACTCCTCCCCCCGGCTACGCCTTGAGATTCTGTCCATGAAAATCACAAACAGAACCGGTGACAAGGGGCAGCCCTGGCGGAGTCCAGCACCCACTGAAAACGTATTTGACTTTGTGCCGAGTATACGGACACAATTCTCACTCCGGTTACATAGGGACCGAATGGCTCGTAGCAACGGCCCCGGTACCCCATACTCCCGCAGTACCCCCCACAGGACTCCCCGGGGGACACGGTCGTAGGCCTTCTCCATGAGGACGCCCTCAACCAGAGCCAGTCAGAGCAGAGGCCGCGTGGTTTCGCCATGTCGTCAAAACGCTGTTTTGGTGAGCGCGAAGGCAAATTCCCTATGTTTGTCCAGCTGACCAATCAGAGCAAACTGGGCTCGAGGGGGGGCCTTAAAGAGACAGTAGCTAAAACGGAACGTTTCAGATAGAGGGTGAATAGTGGTGCTGCAGATCCAGGCAGTTTGGATAAAATAAATTGTTTATTGTACATTAAAACGCGTAAACCTATTCTAGTACAACTCCTAAATAAAAGTATGAACCTAAAAATTTGCATAATATGGCCTCTATAATGGTTGTTTATTTTAAATATACCTGGTGTTACTTTCCCTTCACGTGTTCTCCAGACTGTAGCCGTGAGAACTCCGGAATAATTTGCCAGTTTAAACAGCACCAGCTACGTTGGTTCTTTATTTCCTTCTAAGCTTTTATATCTCATTCTCTCGCTTGCACAAGAACCACCATTAGTTGAAAATGAAAGTAAACATACACCCCCACGCTGCCACATCTGCAGGCTTTATCATTTTGACCCATAATTAAAAGACTATTGTTTATAATTAAAAACAATATTGCTTGTTTTAAATAATTGTATTGCCACTGTTCTTTGTTGAAATGCTTGTAATTAAGGTTCCTAGCCTGAAAGGTGTAGAATCTTATAGTGATTGTACCGGTTTATTGTACTTCTATATTATTATTAAGGTTCCTAGCCTGAAAGGCGTAGAACCTTATAGTGATTGTACCGGTTTATTGTACTTCTCTATTATTAAGGTTCCTAGCCTGAAAGGCGTAGAACCTTATAGTGATTGTACCGGTTTATTGTACTTCTCTATTATTAAGGTTCCTAGCCTGAAAGGCGTAGAACCTTATAGTGATTGTACCGGTTTATTGTACTTCTCTATTATTAAGGTTCCTAGCCTGACCCCTTGGTGGCGCAATAACAAGTGATCCAAATTTCAAACTATGGACTATGATATGTAAATGTTGTATTGAGAAAACCTACCGAACAACGCATGTGACGGCTATAAGCCAATGAAATTTCAAGAAGGCGTGGCCTGTCACAAAATTCTTTATAAAACTGTCCAACTCAGTCCAAAACTAAAGAGCCTTCTGACACTGCCTCTAGAGGCTGATCTGGTCACTTCAGCGACGCGGTTTTCTCATCAAACATAAAGTACGGGGGAGCTATAACGGCCACAAGTTTATCAAAAAATCCCTGTGGCATTGTAAAAGGTTGTCGAATCATATTTATATGTTGTGTATATACTTGTTGCGCTTCAGTGAATTTCTCTTCCTTACTAACTTCCAGTTTGCCTCAGACAACCCCTTGACCAGCTCCATGTTTTTACAATCTCAAGACTTTGCAAACAGCTAGGAACCGTCAATCGCTGCTAGCAGCTTTAATTGTTGATTATTTTTTGCATTTTGCTTGAAGGCTACATGCCAATGTTGTTGTTTTTTTGTAATGTTGTAAAAATGGATTGTATGTTGAAGTGTATGAGATTTAATTTGTTTTGTTTTTTTACCATGGAATTGGGTATCGAGAATAGTGGTATTTCACTGGTGTTGGTATCGACTACTACATTTCTGGCATCGTGACATCCCTAGTTGTGACGCCTTTTGATTAGAAACGGTGTAAAATGCTACGTTCAAACTGCCAGGAGACCACTTTTAATGCCACAACAACATGCAATGCCGTAAAATGCACAACACAACGCCGCATTATACGGCGTTATAAAGCTCTTGTAGAGCAGCGAAAAAAACGCTCCTCTCTGATCTTTGGAGCAGCGTATTTTACGTCGACTTATGTCACCTCTGACGGCGTAAAAAACTTTTCCTATATGGTAATGATCTCCGCCCTCTGGGTGTTGTGTTGCGCATTTTACGCCGCATTTTATGCCATTGCAAGTTATTGTAGCATTAAAAGCTGTGTCCTGGCAGTTTGAACGCCACTTATTACGCCGGTTTTAATCAAAACCGTGTCTCAACTAGGGATGTTCCTAGCGACTAATTTCCCTGACATTTGAACGGAAGTTTAAATTTAGACTAGTCGACTTGTCTAAAATTAGGAAAACAGTCAGAAAAGTCCCCAAAATTCTTTGGGATATTCACCAAAAAACGCTAAACCATGAAGAACAAACATTTAATGAAATATATAAAATCTCTTTAATGTATAATGCCAATGAACTGCAACACATAAACAAAAATATATCTTATGTTCGCCGCCGTTAACCCCTCCATGATTCTTCAATTTACGCTCCTATCAGTAGCCTATTTTGAACGCTCAATCTAACCTAGCTCGAGGGAGTGGACGAAAGGATAACGTGACAAGCTGAAAGACAGTATCAAAACAACGTATAGCGCTGTTTCGAAAACAACCCTATACCGAAGACATTACTTCGGTGGAAAATAATATCTGACGTTGTGAAAATGTGAATACATTTTTATATAGATCAGCAGCATATTCCAATCCGTGGCTGTCAACATTGAATGAGTAGTTAGGCTAGCGTAATCATAGCGTCTGGTTGGGGCGGTAAACGATGTTATGATGTGTGCGCAGAGTTTGGCTAGAACTATCAGCCTTCTTTATTTGCAGGTTAACGTCCACATGCTGAATATGGTTACGCATCGCTCCGGTCTAGAGACTATACATGCCAGTTAATTCTGACAGCCCACAATACAACCTTATACCCTCATTCCATTTATCTAGACTATCAGAGCACTGCCAAACTATGCTGGGTTTACGTGACATCATTATTTGTCCCAGTTTCCTCCTTGCTGGTTTAACTTAACTTGCGGGTACAGGTCAATGTGTTTAGCTTTTTGCCACATTTTTTTTGTCCAGCACTGTTAACGTTAGTAACTGATGTTCGTTTTTGAAATAGCAACATTTGACTAGGAAAACGCACGTTTCAGTGCAAGTTATGTCAATATGTAATTTAAAGGAGTACATAAATCTAATAATATGTTTAACCGACTAGTATTTCTGGTGCCGACTAGCAATGGCAGCAACGTTTAACCGACTAGTCGACCAGTCGCACACATCCCTAGTTACAACCAGTGTTAATTTTGACAAGCATTTTTAATTTAGTTTTCGTCTTTGTCGTTCGTTGACCGTAACCCTGATGTTAACCGTAACTAGTTCATGCAATCTGGCTAAAAAGAATTATGAATTTAGCACCGCTCTGAATGTCACTGCTTTCAAAGCGAAAGCAGGCACTATGACAGCTAACGTTAAGTTTTCCTAATGTTCTCAAATCAATCAAATAATTTATATTTACCTTTACCTTGGCAGGCAGTGTTTAAGTGACATTTGGAGCTCTCACAAGGTTACGTTAGATTTTTCAAACTTCAAATTATACTGTTGGGCTGGGTTTTGCTCAAAATTGCACGGACATGTTGACTCAGAGCAGGGGAAAATAATCTTTAAATGAGAAAGATGCATGAAGGCAGGTAGAATTTGTTATGCAATTAAATTAATGGTTAAAAAGGAAAACAAATGCCTTGAGACGGCAACTTTGATCTAGGATGTTCGCGTGAACAGCGCCAGCTATTTCGTATCGTCTTGATTCGTCACGGTATAATGAACTAAGATTGTCTTAATTTTTGTCATCAACATTTCTTTAATTTACGCTGACGTTACAATTTAGTCATGAAAAAAAGGTTGTCAACGAATACTCTTGGTCAAAACCTTCGTTGACAAAATGAACATGAACATGACGAAATGTGAGCCATTTGGCTTTCCATAGCTGTCAGCTAATCAACTGACGGGTCTGTCTGAATATGGGGAAACGGAAAAACCAATAGAAAAACACTAATGGTAGCTATGGGTGTTAATCTGACAGGGACAGCAGTCAGTGGGTTAGCGTGCGCAAGAAATGTTAGACCATTTCATGTCACATTTTGCAGGATTCTATAACCTAACTAGCCTACACAAAAAGAATCCCACAAGCGCCACACAATATCAATACTTTTACGCACACTTTTAGCAAACAAACTCTTTGGAAAAATAGGCTTGATTCACTTTGAAAAAGTAAAAAAAAAATTAATGGATGGAGGTGTTTACAATGTCCACAATGAGGGGGCACAGAGTGGGCAGACAGGACTTGACTAGGGAGGTGGGCATGGATCAAGTGTGCAGGTAGATGATTTTGATCGAGAGACCAGAGCAGAGATAAACCCTGCATCAACAGGTTTGAAAGCACTGAGGTTGCATTTTACAGGCAGGGGCATTTCAGTGTCTACAGCCAGCAACGGAGTTAGTAGACGATATGTAGCCACAGCAGGTTTTTATAGCTTATTTCTTCTTACTGACATAAAGCAGAAATGGCTTCCGTTACAGTAACACTGCTCACCCTCATCATTTACTCAGCTCCGAACTTTTCTACATGATAGACTCACTCTCACTCTCAGGCAGAAAATAACAAGGTAGGCCTATGTAATAGGTAAAAAAACGAGGAGAACAGTGGGTCGGGTTGGGCCCAGGACGGAAATTCAGATATCAAATTTGGACCAGGCTCAGGTCGGAATTCTACCGGGTCGGGTCATTTCAGGCTACAGTTTTTCATCTCGAGTACTCTAGGGCAGCGTTTCTCAAACCCTGGTCCGGTCCGCGACGAGGTAACTGCTGGTCCGCAGAGCACAAGTCAGACATGTCTCCCAGCACAGTCTCGAGCATGGAGGAGATTCCAGGAGACAGGCAGTTACTCTAGGAGAGCTGGACAGGGCCGTAGAAGGTCCTTAACCCATCAGCAGGACTGGTATCTGCTCCTTTGTCCAAGGAGGAACAGGATGAGCACTGCCAGAGCCCTACAAAATGACATCCAGCAGGCCACTGGTGTAAATGTCTCTGACCAAACAATCAAAAACTGACTTCATGAGGGAGGCCTGAGGGCCCAACGTCCTCTTGTGCAGCGTTTCTCAAAATCTGGTCCGCGACGAGGTAACTGCCACAGAGCACAAGTCAAAATAGGTTTAGAGTCTCTAAAAAGTGACATTAACAAGCACCGCGCTTAAGCAAAAGTTGAACTATTTACATAGGGAATGAATGGAGAGGAGGCACTGGGAGTTGAGAAAACTCGTGAAGGCGGCGATCTCTCCTCTAAATACTGTGTGTGCACTACGATTGTGATTGCTAGCCAGTTCAGGCAGCCAGGCAGGAGTGAGGGGGAGAGCAAGTTTCCATGGTTACATGGACGCCATTTCTGCGTGCGTTGCTTTAAAAGTTTTGCGCACTTCGAACATTACACTTACCATTCGCTTCTAAAAGTCTTAATTACAAATAAACCATTTCCACCCTTTTACATCTACCACCCAGATATGTTACTGTTGTTGGTCTTTATATTGTGATTCCAGATGGCTGTATATTGCCGTTTTATAATAACAATGAAAACTTAAGTCAGCACTGTCAACTGCAAACGACTGCACAGCAGCGAGACATTCACAGAAGTGAACTGCGCATGACAGTCATTGTGCCCAACTACCAATCACTGACCATTTATTTTTCGCCATTGTGTTTTGTTGAATTGTTCCCTTTTGTTTTAAGCTTAAATAAATTACTTTAACTAAATGTAAAACGTTTTTATGGATGTTTTATTTGTTTACAAGTAATAAACAGCTCATTTCAGAATCCATTCAATTGCACGCTACCTGAACTGTAAGCTAGTCATGGCATGCTCCAAACGATCGATCGAGAGGTGCTTGCCTCAAAACGTTTGTCCACAGAATTGCATGAAGTTCTGAACCAAGATGTCCGTATAGTGAATTTAATTAAAGCCAACGCATCAAATTCCCGAATATCCGCTGCCTTGTGTGACGAGATGGGTGCTGAACATACTCACTTGCTCTTTCACTCCGACGTTCGTTGGCTGTCACGGGGTAAGGTGGTGAGCTGGGTCTATGAGCTGAGAGATGAGATTGAGGCATTCTTGACTCGCAAACAGTCCAGTCTTGCCGCACATCTGCAGGATCAGGCCTGGGTAATAAAGCTCGCTTATCTGTCTGACATATTCGACCACTTTAACCAACTAAACCTGTCGATCCAGGGCAGAGCGTGTGACATTTTCCAGGCAAATGACAAAATCATGGCCTTTAAAAAGAAACTCTCTGTCTGGGCAAACAGAGTTAGTAAGGGTGTGTACGACATGTTCCACTGTCTGTCTTCGCTTTCCGATGAGGGTGTGCATCTGGGACGACCAGTGTCACAAGTTATCGTTAACCATCTTAACGAAACACTGGGTCATTTCCAGTTATACTTCCCTTCAAAATCCCATCTCTCAGAGAAGCAATGGGTACAAGATCCGTTTGCCAACCCAGAGTTAAGTGAACTTTTCACCCGTTACGCAGGACACACTTTTGGAACTCTCGTGCGATGCAGGTCTACACTCAAGATTCGGTCGGCTTTCACTGTCAGAATTCTGGCTCTCGTGCTTTGAGGAATATCCCCAGTTAAGTGAGATGGCAGTCAAAACCATTTTGCCCTTCCATTCCACCTATCTGTGCAAAACAGCATTTTCTCACCTCACAGCAACAAAGACAAAATATCGGAATAGGCTTGTCTCTGAAAACACACTTCGAGTGGCATTGTCACCATGTGTTCCTCGTTTCGATCAATTAGTTGCAAGAAAGCAGGCGCACCCATCTCATTAGAAATTCTAATTAAAAAAGCGCGGGATGGAATGGGTCATTAACGTAAAAATAATTACATAATTTTATTACATAAAAAAGGGTCTGTATCTTTTTTCCTATACAATCAGTAAAGATAACTCCAAGCCCTTCCATGTTAAGACCAATTATTGAGTTGGCTTTTTATTTCTTTTTTTACCATTTTACTTCTACTACTAGTGTACTACTATGATCCTTAGCAATGTTGCCCCAACAGCTAATAAGAGATGAAGTCAAAACACTTTAAACAACACTGATATAAAACATAAGTAGCCTAGACTACTACAAGATCTGAGCTTCCTTAGGAAGTATAGACGTGACAGATTTTTTTAAACATTGCTTGAGTTAACCTTCCAATCAAGTTAGCTGTCAGTAACAGCAAGATACAGTATGTATAGGGTAAATGAATAAGACCCTATTAAGCCAACGTACCATATAAACCAACTTGCAATTTCTGAGTCAAATAAAAAAAAAATTACATCTACAACTGCTTGTATATTACACTATATAAACTACACTATTGTAAGTCAATCAGATTTGTCTATATTGAGTTACTGAAGAAAATGTGAGACATGTGCCTGCTGATCCCAGAATAAGTTGCAAAAGAACTTTGGTGATTTTGGTATCCTCAGAATAAAACATTACTTGCAGATTTCTACTTGTTTTTGTTTCATTTCATATTCATTTTATAAAAATTTCAGTGATGTGTTTTGAATAAGACACGTTAAATAATATTTCTAATTCAAGCAACATTCTCTTTTGAAATCAAAACATGAGTTTTAGCATGCTGGCAAACTGACCACATGATGCATCAATACAGTAGCTGCATATTATGGTTCTATGGAGGTCCATTTGTATCAATTGATTTCCCGATCGCCTGACCATGCACTAACCCTCATGACTAATTACGTGTAAACATACGCTCTAGTCTAAGTTTGTTTGTATCTTGTGGCCCATTTGTGTTATGATCTCTCCCACTCCCTCCAGACAACGCTCCAACACTCATGACCAAATATGTGTAACCATACACTCTAGTCTAGGTCAGCAGAGGTTCCGCTAGCCGACAATAGCTGGCTTTGGCCGGTAGAAAACAACAAAAGCTGATACATAAAATAGTCACCGGACATATTGTCCGAAAAAAAAAAAAAAAAAATACTTAGCTAAATAATACATTTTAAATTAGTGAAGATGTCTATCTATTTCTGTTTCCAGTGTGCCTGCTGAAAGGGAATCTCTATTATAACAGACTTCAAATTAATTGGATTTAAGTGTTGTGACAAATATGCCTTTCTAGGAATTAGTGTAGCTCAAGTTTTTTGTGTCTTGTAATTCTTGCAGAACATCACTATAGAAAACAGCAGCTTGTGTGACTGTGGAACGGATCTGAACATTGGTCAAGTAAATGTCAATGAAGCATGCAGCTGCAGATGTGCCGACTCAACTCAGACTGGCGATGGCCGAGTCAGAAAACCGATCAACATCGTGCATGGGAGTTAAAAGACTGAGTCTGGGCTTTTCCAATACACTTTGACATTTGCTGTGGTCCTGCAGCTGTAGTAAAATCTGATTCGATACATAAAAAGGCAAAATCTAAGACTCTTATAGTCCTGTCATTGATGATTAAACAAAGTTTTATGACTAGCTATACAGAAGGTTTTTTCCACGACTTCCATATATAGTTACATTTAACAATTGCCATTCATGTTGTTGCCTGGAAAACAAAGCTATGAATGTGGTCCAGAGACGTATTAAGGTGGCTGTCTCAATTTAACCTACGTGTAGAGATCTGAGGAGCAGCAAACCATAGTCCTCATAAATGTGTGGTTTCATTGTAGCCAACAATTCTACATTTTCAACCTGTTGATAGAAACAAACTATCAGAAATAAATCATTATTTTCTTCCCAATTGTGACAGCCTTCAAGGCTTTGGGTATTCCTTACCCTGCCAAGCCTCACATTATGTGGATCAGCATTTATCCCATGATTAACTGACTTCGATGCTACTCAAACAGGAGTTTCTTTTGGAACTTTAAGGGAGGCTCTCTCCTGTTTTGTTACAGAACATTCAAGTAACTCTACCCAATTTAAATCATTATGTACTAACCGCAGCTCAAGCCTTCTATTGGCCTATATTTATATAACCTATCTAAGACTCTTTTGCACTTATGTTGTCAGATGTCTTTATTTCACATTTTTGTTGCAGGTACTTTTTTCTGTCACTAAATCCCATCTTCTTCAACTTGCACTAACTAATCTCATATGTTATTTAATTGAAGCACTAATTGGGTAATTTAAGAAAATAATCAGTAACACTGTTTTGCTCTGTCATGCTTTTGTTTACGTCAGCATTTTATATCACCCATCTTAGACTCGTTCACACTTACGTTGTCAGATTTGCCTTCATTGCACAATTACTACTGAGAAGTGAAAATGGGTATTAAAGCAAGTTAATAATGTGCAAAAGTGTTAGCTGGATCCGAGAATACTTATTTTGTAGCAAGTCTAACTTGTCCCTGTTTGGGGTTATAACAAGTTCTAAACATTGCTGCATTCCAGGACTTTTACTTACATTCTGTGTCATGGCCAGTGTTGTGCTAGTTACTGGAAATTTGTATTTAGTTACAGTTAGGCCTACTCGTTACCTCTTTAAAATGTAATTCAGTTACTTTACCGATTACTCCATTAAAAAAGTAATGCGTTCCTAGGGTTAGTAACTTTTGAGTTACCTAATTTGATTCCTAACTCCTTGAAATTGGTCTCTTTAAGCTTTATTTTTTTACCCCACACTGCTAACTTGTGGTGGTTCGGTGGTACGCTGTGTGTGATATATACACTATATGGCCAAAAGTATGTGGACACCCCTCCAAATCATTGAGTTCAGGCGTTTCAGCCACACCCATTGCTAACAGGTGCATAAAATCAAGGACAAAGCCATGCAATCTCCATAGACAAACATTGGCAGTAAAATGGGTTGTACTGAAGAGCTCAATGACTTCAAACGTGGCACTGTCATAGGATGCCACTTTTGTCACAAGTCAAGTTTGTGAAATTTCTGCCCTGCGAGATCTGCCCCGGTTAACTGTAAGTGCTATTATTGTGAAGTGGAAGCATCTAGGAGCAACAACAGCTCAGGCACGAAACAGTAGACCACGCACACTCACAGTGCGGGGCCGCCGAGTGCAACGTTATCTGGTAACGTAGCCTAATCCTATCGTTTGCCCTGTTCTTCATTCTGCCCCAACCCAGTCAACCTGCTGTGTCCGAGGAGAAAATACTGTATACTCTGCTGTTACTTGATTGTCATGAGTTTGACAACCTTAGCTTTGCAGATTTGATGTTCCGTCTTGTTCCAGTTGAGCAAAGTGGGTGGAGCGGATGGATGACCGTTCATTTGAGTTTAATAGGGCAGACTCCGCAGAGTCGTGTAATTGCGACTTAATGACATTTAATAAAATTCTGAAGCCATGGCGGCAATAATTCTATGGCGGCGGGCCGCCGCTGCAGAATGTGCATAGCGGAAATACTGCTGTTAGTAACGCACCTGATTGAAGCGGCGCAGACATAGCTGACACCGCATGCATCAAAAGGTTAGTTAAAAAGATTGTATTTTTTTTAAATCAAAGTTAAAAACCAATGTTCATTTCAACATTGTCAGACAAGCACAAGACAGAACTAAACACTTACATTCAGCACATCACTTTGTTAATGACACTTTTAACATGAATGACATATGTTATTACAATAGCCATGATGGCTGAGGCCAGGACAAACCAAAACGTATAATACAACACCCGCGATACAACCCGCATGTTCTTTGTTTTACCCAGAACCAAACATGTACATAAAATTAAGACTAAATGCCACCCATGAATCACTTTTGCGAGTCACACGTTGGGTACCCAACTTGACGCAGGACTATGGTGCCCACTGCCCATCCATGTTGTGGTCTCGTGTTGAAGCCGCAACTTAATAGCGTCAAAACCAGTTAAAATTGATAAAAATGTCCTGCCAATCAGGACTGCATTCTGCAATTATGTTTCCAGAATTACAGATTTTACCCATCACTCCTCAGTGAACTGCCTCCTTGGCAGAGATCTGAGGGCAGTGAAGTATCTAGCTATCATTATGGATTTCCTATGTTACTTAGGAGTCTGTTCCCACTGGGCTAACAAAAATAACATTACATTTTGTAATAAAGTGAAAATATTAAACAATAATAGACTAATTAGGCTTTAATAAATGTATAATTTTTTTATATATACAGGCCAGCCCCCACAATGTCTGCTTAGAAAAATTCCGTCCCTTGGACAAATGTAGTTGAGGACCCCTGCATTAAGCCCATGTCAAACCTTTAACATATTTTGACAAATTAAACAATAGAAACATAAAAATTGGTATAAATTAATTATTGACACTTCAAATGAGATTAGACTTCAATTTGAACTAAAATGGTTTCACTTAAATTGGAGCAGTATATAAAAAAAGTCTGAAAAATATGATTTGGTGGGCTTAACAGGGACATTTACCCTATGTGTAAACCCTTTCCATTTCCACTCCCTTAATTACAATTGGCTTAATAGTTACAGATTTTCTTCTAAAAATCAACAATTATCTCTTTGGTTTTGTTAATATTTAGTTCAAAATAATTCTCAGAACACGAATCACCAAAAGAATCAATTAGATTATAAGTGTATTATCCTCATTCCAAAACACACAGGATATAGAATAATTTTTAGTAGCATATAACTACCAAAACTGTCCGCTCTTGGCACAGACAGATACAAAAAAATTCAGAGACATCAAACGAAGCATCAGTCAAGATCTTAAAAAGAGATATGTACAATAGAGAAGAACACCCTCTACACATCATCCAACCTTGACCCCAGGTTTAAAACCTTGCCATTCCTGTCTCCAGAGGAGAGACAGGAAATCTATGCTAGAGCGTTGCTGAGGCTGTAACCCTTCAGGTAAGCAAACATTTAAATAATAATGATAGAATTAGGGATGCACCGATGTATCGGCCGGTGTTCTGACAATTTGCGCCTCCCCTCAGAATGGCCTTCCCGGTAGCACATATTATCAAATACAACTGAAGATTTTAAACAAATACACCTGAAAAATTTAGCCTCCCCTCCAAATGGGCTACCTCAATTGAATAGTATGAGGTAGCCCATTTTGACAGGGAGAAATTACTGCTCAGAATGCGCTACCCGGTGTTTTTAAGTAAATGCATACTTTTGAACACATTAAAGCCCTGCAGGCCATTTGACATGGAGAAATGACTGCTCAGAATGCGCTACCAAGTAAATGCGCTTGCGCAGTTTGCGAAGGTAGCCCATCCTGAGGAAGAGGCCCAGAATTTCAGAACACCGGTATTGACCTTGTTGACTGCCATCGGCCTATCGGCAAATATAGATGGCATTTACCGATGTCAGTGGCCGATGTTAATGTCGCATCAATTTGCCTAAATGTTTGTTTTCAAATAAGAGGGAAAGAAAATGTCAGCCGTGTGGTAGTATTTCAGAGTTGGCTTTGAAACATGAAAGGTTGTTTCACACATTTGTATGATTGAACTTGTGTCAGCCGGTCAAATTTCGGCATAACACCGGAATTAACGTCAAGCAACGTTAGTCAGACGTCAGAACAGCATCACTGTGGTGGTAATCAATGCACTTGTTTTATCGTTTTTTTGTGTGTGAATTTTCCTACACTGGACTTTGTTTTAGCTCGTTTCATGTTGAACAACTCACCCTCAGTCTTCGATTTGAAGTCAATATCCCGCATACACCTCAATAATTTAATTGTCACCCTTATGCGCCTTGCATAAGTTGGCAAACATAACTCTTCATCCAATGAATAACCACACTGAAGAAGAGGGACCGTTCAGCTCAGTTTATCGAGTCACTGGCGGTAGGTTAAAACTGAAAAAGGACGTGAACTTTCAATACACATCTGGCAGAGATCGTCTTTAGCGCAAAACGACAAACTAGCGTCTCCTAGCAGCAAAATGATGACATCACTCAAACAAATACTTCTGAAGCACAGAACACATACGGGATACGAATACACACACGCCGTGAATTTTAACCAAAAAACAAGACTGTTCAATTTAATGTTTCATTTGAATCTCTTGATTGATTAAATTCTTAATGAAGATTAACATCCCTATTCAAAACAGTTAAATAAAAAAATTTTATTATGAAGATTTTTGTTTCCCTGGCACTAAAGGTAGGCTAGACAAACGTAACTGCTCCAATGTAACCAACGACAGCACATTCACGCAGCGGTGTTGAAAATCACGCAGTGTAGCATTTTGAAACAGTTTGAATCGACACAAATATAACGTTATTGTTGGTCTGAGTCTTTTAAGTCATTCAAGAGTAGAACTTAGTTTCACAACATATAAGTGTTAATATCTATACAGCTCTTGCTAATTCACAGTTAGCTTCCAAATAGCGTAGATTTTGTTCTTACTAGAAAAAATCCTTAACTAAGCAGTTCAATACAAAAATATGTTTTATTTAATATCAAACGATTTATGAATAAGTTTAAGCACATCTCCTTAAGCCACTGATACTCAATCGTTCCATATTTCTACCGCTATAACATTAGTTGTAATTTTAAAACTCACCACTGCGCAGTGGTAAACGCTGAACTTAGTTAGAATCTGCCTTTTTTAGATCAAAACGGCCAGTCAAAAATGGTGCGCCCCTAGCGTTTAAGCCAAATTTCCGGTCCCTTCCCATAATATTAAACGGTCAAATTTCCACAAATTTTCAAGACAACCCCTCTCGGGACCTGACCTTGAGCGACGGCTCCCATTGGTCATATATAAATTACCTAAAATGTGTTTCAAATACTTTACTTGTGTTGCTACTACCCCAAAATGCATCCGTCGCTTGACAGCTTTTCACAGGACATAGAAGGAGGTCTCATTGAGGAGTGAGCCAAATAACAGATCAATCGCTTCGTGGAAATTAGAGATCCGCCCCCTCAAAGCATGTGATACATTTGATGCTTTGAAGAACTTCACTTGTGCCCGGACAGCGGTTAGAGCCATACCTTTCTCCACTAATTTCATTTGGTTTGTGACGGGAAAACAATATAGAGAGACATAATCTCAGTGTATGTGTTCATTGGTTTTTCATAATTTTGTTATGACCTAACAGCATGTCCGGGAAAATATTAACTGTTGATTATTTCAGTAGAAATTGAAATGATGCATCTGTGCCTGTAGCAAGCATTACTACTAGCTTGCAAGCTAGTTTGTTTTAGATTTGGTTAGAATTCAGTCGCGTTGATTGAAATCCATAAAGCGAGACATTTTTTATGTTCTATGTATGGTTATGTCAGTCGGTTTGGCTACGATTACATAGGCCTATCGCCTAACGCATTAAATTTCAACTTTAGCTGTCGATTGGTTGTGAATGAAAATGATGCATTGGGAACGTTGTATCTGCCAAGCTAGTTGTTACATTAATGTTGCGGGGTCATTTTAAGTATCAAGGTAATTCATTTGTTAAGGCAATATTAATGTACCTAGTGGATTTGAAAAAAGTTTCATTTAAAATACTTCTGCTAATAAAGAACTTAATGTGCATGATAAGCGAACCTATCAATTGTCATGAGAAAATTTTGACCTTTCCTTTCATGTTCTGTTTGTTATGTCAACCGAAGCCTTGGTTTCTTTAAAGATTGCGAGTGGCATGCATGCCGTATTTGTGACCACAGATGTTATTTAAGCATGCATGAAAAATCAGTGCGTTAAGAAAACAAGATGTATTTATTGGTCAATTTATTGTTTTGTTTAAGTTTGCAGAGCAGACTGCAGAAATGAGCAGATCAGCTGGCCTACTTCCAAAAGTCGTGTGGAATTACATAGCTAAAAGATCCAGATCATCATCAGTATAAATTATAGAAGTTTGTTGGGCAGAAGGCTTTGACTTTTGCAAGATCGATTGGGCGAGAACTGCGGGGGGAGGCAGGGAAAACCATAGTAGCCTATTTCAACGAGAGAATATGCCGTGTATTACCGCTTTATAGACTAAATAAGCAGCTATGTACAAATAATACTGAGCAATGATCTTGCAATGGGACCAACCTTTTACTGAGATGTTTTGAAATGTGTTTTCGACCCGGTGATTATCTGGCACTGATTATGCGTGTACAAACGCAAATGCAGGCAGTACTTTGGTTCGGAGCCATAGAATTGTTGTTGACTAGAGCCGCGTCAAAAAAAAGCTAAGTTGTTTGACACGTTCGCGGTTTTCAGCATACACGTATTTAATATTTTAGCCTTAATTTAGGTAAACGACCATGTAACTGTAAAGGCAGTTAGTTTTTCAAAGTATCTGTAGCAACATATACATTATTTTTCCCAGACAAAGACGCAAACTAATGTCAAAGTTGGCCATAGGAGGTTTGAGCTTTCTGCAGACAACGCTTGGCTACACCAAAGTATCAACTCAGTAAAATTAAAAACCTTTTTTAGACACTAAAACTGTCACTTATAGATCAATTTAAAATTTATGAATTTGTTTTTATTAATAAACGTTTAGTAAGTAACACAAAATTGGAGCATTCACTGTTTAATCACTTGATTTAAAAAAAAAACTGAAAACACGTTTGTCCTGTCTACTAAAGGGGGAATAAATAACTAAAACAAAATATACCTTAAAACCGGTATCGGTATTGGCCCAGAATTTCTCAATAGGTGGATAGATAGATAGAATGTATACAGCACTACAGCCCACTTAAAAAAAGGCAATACTGATATTTTAGTTACAGTGGTAAAGATTTATAAAAATCAAATAACGATAATATTAGTTAGCTACCACTGTCTTTCTTTATCAGAGAGATAAAACATTTTCTGCATTCTTAATAAAAAATGTATTAAACATTTATTATCTCCCTCTCTGTCGATCTCTTTGTATGTGTGTATTCTATAGAAAGAGTCGGCAGACAATCTCTGAGCCAGAAGCCCAGGAACATCAGGAGGAACCTGAATTCCCTGAAGAGGATCCCGGACCCCTTGTCATACCAGCCAAAATGAGTAAGTCATGTGGACTAGCAGACTTGCTTGGTCAGACTTACGCTGAGGTTGGAGCCCCACCAAAATCACTGTCTGCCATAGCTGAGGAGGAGCTGAAGAAATACAAGGATGTCACAACACTGGCACTCACAGAAGACCCTATAAGCTGGTGGAAAGCACTTCAGCAAGTTTATCCTTTCCTGGCCAAGGTGGCGAAAAGATACCTTTGTATCCCAGGTACTTGCGTCTCAGCAGAAAGAGTCTTCTCAACGGCTGGAGACATTGTCACAGCACAAAGGAACACTGACCTCCGAGTATGATGATCAGCTCCTCTTTCTGAGCAAGAACCCTGACATTACTTCACTGTCCAAATGTCCCTGAACTTTTCTAGTCCCAAGGTCAGCAGCAAACAGTAGAACATTTTATTTATTTAAATTGAAAAGTACCCATTTTATTTAATTTCAATTTAACAGTAATTTACTTTCAAATTCTCTAGTTGCTGAAGGGACTGCATAACATTTTTGTACAAGTTGCATTGTTCAAAATACCTGTAATAGCAATGCATACAGTTAAGTTGGACTGTTATACAAACTGTTCAGTTTGTAGGGCGTATACACATTTTATGACAGTGTTGGTCAATCTGTCTGCTTGACATGCCCATTTTGCAGCAATAGAAATAACTGAATTCAAGTAAGATGAACAGGCTGAAAACGTTACTAAGAAAACAGATGTTGACAAATGTTTCCTTTGGGGACATATTTTGCAGTTAAAAAAGGGTAATATCACAATATATTTTGTCGCAATACTTCGCATATCGCAATATATTTAAAATTGCAATAACATCGTATCGTGGCCTAAGTATTGTGATAATATCGTATCATGGGGCCTCTGGTGATTCCCACCCCTAGTAACTTCATTACTTATATATTATATATATACCCTATACCTACTTCCACCTGCTGGCTTGAAACATGGAACGCTCAGACAGTTGGGATATTACTCTTACAATGTAACTAAAGTCCGTATGAAACCTTGGGCCCTGTAATGCGGACTCAAAGTGTAAACCAAACTTCGTGACTTAAATAATCCTCTATGAGAAGGCAGTTATAAGCACCTTTAAACCTTAGTCCTGAGATGTAATCACTTCGTTTTTTTGACATGATGTTCTTTACTTTTGCGCCCATATTGGATTCTTCCTTTTCATCCACAGCCACTGGCTACTTCAGTCTGCTATATCTGACACAGCTTTTATGGTCTGGCACAATTCTTTGCCGCAGATCCTCATTTCCTTCAGTAGTTTGGTTGTTGATATTGCCACAAATCCTCAGCATCCAACTTCCACAGGGCACACCTGTGTTCTCCAGCCTCGCTGTTCTCAGATATACAACTAACAATAGCAGTATCATCAGAAAACTTTTGCATGTGTAAACGCTTGATAATGCCTAAAGTCCGACGCACACAACGAAAAAAGAAAAAGGAGACAGGACTGTTCCTTGGGGTGCCTCTGTCACTAATATTACGAATGCTAAAAGGTTAGTGGATGAGATAACCACTTATGCAGAACAGCAGAGGTGGTATTATCAAATAACTAAACCATATAGGCTCAGTTTTTATGTAGTACATTACAACCAACAAAATACAATAATGTTTTTTCAAATAAACTTTAAGTGGCGTTAATACAGTTTAAGGTACCTTACATTTTGAGTTAACATTAAAGCGACTGTATGCAGTTTCTGGTTTTTGGAACCCCTACAGTTTGCTTAGTATAATTAACTACCTTAACCGTGGCAATGAATGAATGCAGAACGCTCGTGAACACTGCATGTCCCTAGCACGATCAACGACTATACTCCAAGTATTACATTCTCTTCCTGATTTAGTGACGCACTTATGTGGCTTATGACAGTCACAGTTTCATGGGAGATGCAACCGGAGGTAGACAAAATTTGTGTTAAATATTAGGACTTCAAGAGGATTGATCTGAACGGCGGTTTTTTAATTCTCCCATAGACATTACAAACTGTGGAAAGTGTACAAACTGTAGAAAGGTACTGATAATCCGATAATACAAAAAAGTTGCATATAGCCGCTTTACATAACCTTATACAATGTAATTTTTGTATAACTGGCTAAATGCACAAGTTGACCCAACTTCTCTTTCAAGCTAGTTTTAGGCCAATGACTCGCGTCACAGATATCAATATGGGAACAGACATGAGCAGAATTAGAATTTAAGAACGTTACTTTACTAGCCCAGAAATATATGGATTAAGTTAATATAGAAACAAATATTTGGCAACATTAACTAGATAACAAAGGCGTTGTGGAATTGGAAAACTGGAATATTGTGCTGAAGACGTCGTTGTCTAATAATATCCAGAAACATGCAAGTATCAACACAAACGATCAAACTGAAGAACGTTCATTGTTTGGACATAATCTGACAAACAGCATCCTTACTATAATCCATGATTTATGTTTATATTAGCAGTACTATTAGCTAACAACAGCCTACCGAGTGCGCCTTTCCAGCGCTGTGTGATCAAAATCAACAGCATCCCGTTTGGACCAAGCAAATATCTGAATGATGTAGCTACATGGTGGCTAGCTTCTTATCAACAATAATAAAAAATAAAAAAATCACTTAGGCTACTACATAGCTAACTGCTATATTACGATCAATAATATGATAAACTGACGCAAATACCGAACGGTACTGGCTGTTGCAATTTAGCTAGACTTAGCATATATTGGCTAGCTAGCCAAGGCAATAATGACAATTTGTAATATTGCGTGTGGTGAATTATGACTGTTACACATAGTATACACTTGTACATTCAAAAAACCTTAAATGAACGGATCAACCGACTGAACTTACCAATTTACTTTAAACATAACTTCATCCATTTCCTCGTACATAAATTTTGGTTGCTAAATTTGGCATCTGGATATTGTACTGCAGCAGAAATTTCACTTGATTTGCACCTTCCCACCGAGCAACGGCTGGGGTAAATCCAATTGGTCAATTCGCGGTCGAAATCCATTCATCTGATTGGATTGGCTTCTCACTTTACAGCCATTGGTTGTTACACAATAGGCAGGGACTATAAAAGTTTCTTTCACATACAGTATGTTTTCCACTTTTATAGTATTCTTACATTCCACTATGGTTTGCACAGCCAAGTTCCGTAAAAACACAACTATGATCACAACAAACACAAGGCTGTCATCAGCTTGACAACTGTAATATATTCCTTTTTAAAATATCACAGCTAAAAAGGAAAAATTTAGAAATAACGTGGGATATATTGAAAATACAATTTATTACATTTAGTAATAAATACAAAGATGCAAGTAACAGCATTTTCATTATACAAAAACAACTTCAACACAAAATTACCAATGCATTTGGCACACCACACTGATCTTCCAAATGGTCATCCATGTGTAACAAGGGTCTGAAAAAACAGTCCATTGTCTATTAAAATTTTTTCCTATACCAGATTATCCCTGTACAGTCATGCAGTGTCCACAATAAATGGGGTCAACTTTAACCCATTCGCATGCATAATTCACTTTTTTCTTTCTTTCATATATGTCAAATATAAGACCCAGAAGTGGAGCGTCACAAAAAAACTTAAATCCTGTTATTTCATTATAACTTTCCACAAATTATATCAATGGCCCTCCCTCCCCATCCCAAGTCAATTCACAATGTAGTACGCTATAATTTGTCAGCCTTTCTTTTACCATCCCTTGATTCCGATTCTCCTCCTAGGAAATATACCATGCAACAGTTTGTTTTAATGAGAGATATCCCTTTGTCAGCGGAAAAATGATTCCTTATTTATGACCTTGCATTCCTCTCAGTTTCAGCCAAGCATTCACGTACCAACCCCCTGGCATGAATGATACCTTTGAAAAAAAGTAGATTTAAAGTTGTTAATTGATACCTATAGTGAAAAGACCAGGAATCATGTATTTAAATCTAACATATGGCACTGTATTATGCACTACAGTGTTGGAACTTATTTAAGAAAGTTACATATTTGTAATTCAATTCTGAATCCTAGTGGCCATTATATATTGTGATGTCATGGGTCTTCACACCTCGTTTTAGTCTCTCCATGGCACTCTTGCTTCCAGCATATGTTGGTCGTATCTCCTTCCCTAGCTCTTCGATGATGGCCAGCAGCTCTGCATATTTACTCTGAGGTACTTGGTTTGCACTAGAACCCTTGTATTAAAAAACATAATTCAGAATTATGTGAAAATACTTACATTTGAAATCAACACAAAGTTGACACCATTATTTTATTTTTGGATTATTCCCGCAGCGAAGGCATTTATTTTACCTGTGAAAATCCTAAAGAAGGTGGTCCATAGTCATTTACCAGTGGCCTAAAAGTCTGTAAAGTAGCCAAGTTAGCTGCTGAAGGAGACTGGAGGTTTCCTACAACTGAAAGACAATTAAAACAAACGTGGGTCAATAAGATACCGTTCGAGTAGGTAAAAACGGTATTATATATATTAAACATAAACCCTGACATGCATGCTGTGATGGCACCATGAGACAGCCACAACACTGTACTCTGGGGGTTGTTCTTGCAATATGCTTCCTCCAACACGAGATGTCCTCGAAGAGTCATACAAATATTCAAACAGATCAATCAGCAGCACTGCGCGAGGGACCATCATGGAGGAAACGGAACAGGGCTGACTCAAGAAGCCGAAGTGATAGATTTTTGTCAACATGTACTAGCACCTTCTCGGCTATAATAGGACATCAAACAAATATCATTCTATATGTGAAGAGAATTAATTTATGAATCCTACTATTACTTTCCGATGTATATTACGGATGGAGCTTTTATATTAGTAATATGACGGATATGAACTAGCTTAGCTCTCGTGATCTGACCTTCTATAGACTGGACAAAAACTACAGACACGGTCTTTTCCAGGTATTCTCCCAGACCCCGAATTAAACACTCGATTTAACGGGTGGATTCTTGAGTTTTAACCAACATTTTTTCCTTACCCTGGCTCCCTGAAGTTCCTGGAATGTGTTGATGGACATTGGGTTTATAAGACATTCCCAAAGACATTGTAAATTAAAGAAATAAAAATGACCCGAAATTCAGTGAAGCGTCTGTCTCTCACTTTTTGTTTACAGCGGCACCGGCAAATATGGCCGTCACTTTATATTGACACCCACAATGCATTCTATCACACAGCTACTATCCATTGGGGATGTCGTGGCATGAAATGGTTATAATAATTTGACAGAACAAGAAAGTCAAACGTTGTATAATTTGTGAGAAACCCATATTATAAAATTTGACAACAATTAAGAAGATACCTTGCTCTAAAGTTTAAAGCGTTAGCTTTCTAGTCACTTGAGTTCAATAGCGTTACATCGTCACAGAAATAAAGTTACTCTAAACCGGTAGCCTATATTTGTATTTAGCCTACTAGTCTCAGTCCTGGATGTGTTAAGTGCCGGAAGGGACCGTCTTTAATTAAAATTTATGAAAATAACTCAATAAATATTGGACATCTTAGGTATTGTTTCTATTTCGTTTTAATTCGGCCAAAGGATAATCAAAAACTATCAATTAAAACTTCATGTTTCTTAGTGTTACCTGGCTTCGACATCTTTTGCTGAGCAAGAGTTTTCACCATTTGCGGATTGTTAGTGAACTTCAAAAGCACACGTTTGCTTTGTTCTTTTACTGGCAGGTGATCCTTGACGCAAGCCTCTTGTCCAGATATAGGTCTCGTGCGTGTTCAAGGCATGACACAATAATTCCCATAACTTGACCATTGGTGGCCTATCTGTGATCATTCCACGTAGCACAATTGAATGACCAGCAGGACCTGGGTAGGCTGAATTGAAGCACTGGTCTACATGACATTCAACCCCGACAATACAATTGTTTATATTATGTTGACATATCCTCAAAATATGAAATTAAAACTAATACAATCAATATTTATTGATCCTGTGCAAGAGGTAGAAATCTTGCTGCAATTCAAATAATGGGAGTGGGACTTTTTGTAACAAAACAGACAGTAGTGCAACTATTTAAGGAATGAAACAGATGGGGAAGTGTTTTACCAATACCAAAATTATTTCAAGACATAACTATACATATTGGTATAGCAAAGCAATAGCGCACGCACCTGCCATGTTATCACACTGAAAACCAAGAAAAGCTATTCAAAAAGGTTCTTACATGGCATTAAATGAAAAGTCAGAAGAAAAAAGGAACTCTAGCTGATGTAGTCAAGTAGGACTTTGAAGACAAGAACATATGCAACCAGTGTCATCTGCTTCAGTGAATAGATTTCTTGTCTTTTTTTTTACAAAAACCGTTTACTTTCAGAGCAAAACATTTGTATCTCATCTCAATGTCAAATCAGACATATTTCATGCCAGCTTTATAAATGATAGATTTATAAATAATTGAGACAAAATGAAATATCTTTCAGTTACTTATTTCATATTGAACAAGTTTAACAGTTCACCTCGCTCACAAGAACAGGTAAGTACTCTCCAAACTGCATTGGCCAATGTTCTGTAAATCTCAATTACACAAATTATTGTAAAACAGCCTAATAGGCTATCAGACTGGACAAAAAGGTAGGATTTGAGCTCTGATCATGCATGTTTTGTAAATATCTGTTTTACAAATGGTCACTGTATTTGAACTAACCCCTGAGCATGTCTGCATTTTGTTTTGTACTGGACGCAGGAATTGACGTCCTTGTCAACAATTTAAAGCACAAGGAACCGTTTAAATATAGATTAGAGCAAAGAGGGATGGGACAGGGGTAACAGAACTGCCTTATGAAGAGCAATCACACACCTTTTTCCGCTTTGGCAAACAACCTCTCCCCTAATTATCAGGATAAACTCTGAATGTCAGAGGACTAAATCATCCATCAAACTCAGGTGAAACCAGAGTCAATATCTTTCACTTCCTACCCCTTCTTACGTTTAAAAGACTACAGCCTAGTTTGACTCCACTAGCCCTCGGAAATAAGGGGGACACGGGGTAAGAAAAGGCCAGGAAGGTTCTGGGGCTTGCAGTGCCGATCAATAAGTGGAATCCTTTCTGGTCGGGATGTCAACTTGTGACCATGGAGGTGGGTGTTGCAAAATCCTCCCCAGGGTAGTACTGACTGGCTTAGCCATGCTATGTGTTGCTTGTGTGGCTCAGGCTCTGTGGGTGAAGTTGCTGCCACTTCTGTTGCTCCTGTACAGCCAGCTGTTGTGACTGGTCTGAAGACGACAGGATGTTGATCAGGGGGGACACACAGTTTGCTGGAATGATCAGGCCTGGAAAATGAGAAACATCAGCATTAGACATCAATTTTATTTTTGTATAAATTTTAGGACAAGAACAATTATCCATAATAAAATGGCAACATACCAACTATTCTTTGTCCATCTTCTGTTCGAAGGCGGACAATCTGCATCTTCACATTGGCTCCACTGACTGAGGCAAGGACTCCTTCCACCTTTGTCCACACACTAAGCACAGAGCCACATAGCACGTAGTACGTCCTACACCGGAGACCAATCTCACACTGCAAACCCACAGAGGCCTTCTTACAGTTACCTCGCCTAAAAGAAAAAGGAACAGTCAGAAATATGAAGCGCCTTATTTTACACATCAGCCTGTACATTCATTTCGTATTAATAAAAACTCTAAAGAAAAGCCTGTTATGTATTTACCCAGGGGAGTCT
Source organism: Galaxias olidus (assembly GCA_026901105.3). Taxonomy (NCBI): domain Eukaryota; kingdom Metazoa; phylum Chordata; class Actinopteri; order Galaxiiformes; family Galaxiidae; genus Galaxias; species Galaxias olidus. The sequence continues at coordinate 78,063 of JAPMUY010000170.1, read as the reverse complement.
GCATATAGGCCCAGATAATTTATGGCTGTATGCCCAGTATAATACTGACTAAAATCTAAAGCCAATGAGAAGTTATTTTTGGTATTTTACCACATCCGTTATCTGGATGAGTCAGGACAACTGAAATAAGGCATGCACCAACCCAAAACCATCCCTTCAATGAAGCTAATCAGTATCTACCGAAGTTAGGGTGGACACAGTAAACAGCGTTAACTATTTAGCAAAAAAGTTTTGTTATTCGGGACGCACAGGTACTAAAGGTATATTAACCAATGAGTATTGTCCATCTCTTAGGGTGAATGTCTGTTCAGAACTCCAACTTACCAATATGCATGGGAACAGACTTTGGCAGAAGACTTGTATTGGTCAATCCAGTGCTGTTTGGCATCATCAGACAAGACCTATGGCAAATTAAATGGACAATTCACAATATCCACGCATTAATAATAAGAAATTCAAGACATGGAATTTTTTGTTTCAATAACAAACGCCTTAAGATACCGTACACTACCGGTCAAAAGTTTTAGAACACCTCAATATTTCCACTTGTTAATTTGTTCTATGCTTTAATTTTAGAGTACACGGACTTTAAACTGTTAAAATAAAACAATTTATTTTGTAGAACAAAATTTCATTAACATTTTTGACTGATCAAAATAGCCACCTTTTGCAGATATAACCGCCGAACACACTCGTTGAATTCTTTCTACAATGGAAATCAAATATTGTTCGGGAACTTCCTCCCAACACTGTCACAGAAGTTCCCACAAATGTGTTGCACTTTTAGGTTGCTTTGCTTTCACCCTTCTGTCCAGTTCAACCAGCTCGATGGGGTTTAAGTCTGGAGGCTGTGCTGGCCATTCCATTATTTGAAGCCTATCTTCATATTTTCCTCAAAGGTAATTCTGACATAGCCTCGAGGTATGTTCTGGGTCATTATATTGCTGTAGAATGAACCCTTGACCAACTAGGAGTAGACCAGAGGGTACGACAAGGCACTGCAAAATGCTGTGGACTGTCACTGTGCAAGTCACCGACTCTGGATCCAGCAAGAGAGCCTCAGACCATCACGCTTCCTCCTCCATGTTTGACAGTTGGTGTCACACACTAAGGAAGCATCCTTTGCCTACTCAACGGTGTACAAAAACCCTGTGTGATGAACCAAAGTTATTTTTTCATAAATCGGTCCATAAGACTTTCTTCCAGTCTTCAGTAGTACACTGGCGGTGCTTCAAAGCCCAGTCAAGCTTCTTTCTCTTATTTTGCCTTATTACCAATGGCTTTCTTACTGCCACTCGACCTGTCAACCATGCAGCTCAAAGTCTTCTCTTCACAGATGAAACTGAGACTTGATTACTTCAACCTAGGGCTGGGACGATATCAGTTTTTAAAGCATCGATTAAAACAACAAAAAAAACGATTTAATGATATTGTAACCTACTTTTAATCTTCACGTTTTGATTATATATATCTGGGCTAGACACCAAAGTTTAAGTCAACATCCGACTGCATTTTTAAAAATTACAACGCTGTTGAATTATACGTTGGTGTCAAGCGCACTGTTTTTTGGGCTACTTCAACGCTGAAAATACACCGGGCAGAAGCGAAGTGCGGCTCACCGCTATAATAAAATGTTTCTGCAGCATTCTGATTGCCACAATGATATTCTACCAATGTGAACCAAAAACTCATTGACAAATCCAATAGGCTACGTTATATGAAGTGAGATGGGATCGAATTTTTTCGGGAGGAGGTATGCTTATAAATAGCCCATATCCTGTATAAGAGATTCCAGTTGTACAAAAGCCTCTTGCTGTTGCACAGGTGCACTTGTGAATTAAACACCGCTTTGCCCGTTGCAAACTGTGGTGTCTAGGTAGGCTACAGTCTAGCATACATTCAAATACTGACCCACATTAAACTAGCATCTCAATTCAAACGTGCCAGTCACACCGAGCAGAATGGCCATCTGCTTCGATCCATCGTGCCAGCCCTACTTCAACCAGTGTTAAGCTGTTGACCTGTGAGCCGCCTATCATGCAAGCTGTTAACTCAGAAACTTGTCTTCTGATTCTGTTGTGGCTTTGAGTCTCCAAGGCCCTGCAAGTATTCACTGACACCTTGAGTTTCTTTGCAATTTCTCTGAAGGAAAGACATACACTTCAAGGGTTATAATGGTCTGTGTCTTCATTCATTAATTGCATTTTCCTCGCCATTATGATAGCAACATACTACTTCCTGCAGTGCAATATTTTCCAAATAATGCTTCAGCGGGTGTAAAAACCGTGTTCCAATACTGCTTTTATACAGACAGGGGGTTTGTAATCAAGTAACCAACAGAAGTTTGGACACCAGTAGGAATTGTTTGCATCAACTTTCAGGGCTTAATTTACTTCCACTGCTGCAGAAAATCTGAATATTCGTAAACCATTACTTGTTTACTGAAAATTGCCTTTTTTTTAATGTGAATTTTACATAATTTTTTGGTTTTTGCTAACCTAAACTTAGTTTTACCTCGAGCAGTTTATCGTACCATTTCAGGTTATTCACTGGACTTGAACTGCATAAATTTCAACAAAAAGAATAGAAATTGAGGTGTTCTAAAACATTTGACCGGTAGTGTGAATGTTTAATAACACCACTCAGAGCTTAGAATTCTCTCACGGACCTTTTTACATTTCTTTTTGATGTCGATGTAAGTCTCAAGTTTGAGCTGCTTCCCTGTGTTGGGCCTGTACACCAGGAACAACCTTTTTTTGGTGTTCACCTCCTTCACCATGATGGATGTTTTTTTGTTGTTCCTCACCTATAAAATGGAATACATTCACACATTGTACAGCAAGAATGGTGAATGCTCTGCTAATTAAGCAAAATGTGACCAAATTCAAACTGATAAACATTTAGTTTTCGTTTACCTGCACATAGAAGCCGTCATCCGGTCCACTCTGTTCGGCCCATGCATGGGTCGCTTCCTCCCAGGACATCCCTCTCTCCACACTCACCTGGCAGAAGGACAAACGTTGCAAGTTCTCACTAAATAAACTATAAATTAGTAATTAAAAAATTATTATAATATCATTTTCATAATCCTATGATTATGTTAAGTGACATTAGCGAGTTCAGAGCAATTTGGCTTGCATTGCTTTGCATGTTGAGGGGAAAATATTATTTTGCGTCACAGCACAGAGACTGACCAAATACCTTACACAGAACAAGTTAATAAATACCTCAGTACAGAAAGCAGGCATATCAGGGTTCTCCGGGTGGAGCACACTAGCATGATTTGGCTCCAAATTCAATTGGCAAAACGTGCGAAAAGGGATTCATGTAATTTTTCGGGATTTGGCCAATACATTTGGGTATGTGCCACACAAGCTTTTGTGAATCGCATTAAATTTTTTAAGGTACCAAATGCAATTATAAACCTGGTTAAAGCGTACTTTCAGGACATTCAATTGTGTTGTGATACACTGACATTTAGCACAGAATGGCAGCGTCGGGACATTAGACATCAAGATACCCATCTCACCATTGGCATTTACTATGGCCATGGAAGTAATAATCTGAGCATTAAAATGGGTTGTTGGTGGCCAAAGGTTAAGGGCAGGGACATGCCTCACTTCAATTCAAGCATGTATAGATTGATGACAACTGCTCCTTGTACTAAAAGACTACTAAACAAACATAATGATAACCTTAAATGGGCTAGAATTAAAATAAAACCAAGCAAATCCAGAAGTATATCAGTTATTTTGTGCAAAGAAATATTCATCATAGATGAGTATCCAATTCTGATGTATCGAAAAGCCTGTCAAAAGTCTCGAGAAAAGGTACAATGCTCCTCTTAAAGCAGGTGGAGGATTTAAGGATAGAACTGAACAGAGGCCTAGAGAGCATTGAGAAGTCAGGGTTGCCAGGAAAGCTAAAACTATGGTGCCTACAGTTTGGACTTCTACCCCGGCTCATGTGGCCATTGACCGTCCCATCACTGAAGTTGAAAAGCTAGAAAGAAGAGTCTGCTTTTATGCTAGGAAATGGTTAGGTGTGCCACGGTGTCTTGGTAGCCTGGCTCTCTATGGGAAAGGTGCTCTGGAGCTGCCGCTTACCAGGCCTACAGAGGAATTTAAGTACACTAAAGCTAGATTAGAAATTACACTTACGGAATCCTGAGATAGTATAGTAAGAAAAGCAGCACCCACATTAGCAACAGGATGTAAATGGAATCCAAAAGGCAGTGCTACAGGCAAAAGCAGCTCTTAAACATACAGAAATAGTAGGGAAAATACAACATGGACGAGGAGGGTTTGGACTTGGCACAAGTAAACAGAGATGGTCAAAATCAACGCCTTTGGAACAATGCAAATTAGTGACAGAACAGATGAGTCAGCAAGAGGAAGCAGTAAGGAGCATTAAAACCATCTCACAAGCCAAACAAGGGCGATGGATGAACTGGGAAAGTGTAGAGCAGAGGAAAATTACCTGGAAGGACTTGTGGGGAACGGAATCCAAAATAATTAGCTTTATTGTTAAGGCAACCTACGACATCCTGTCAACACCTACAAATCTTAGCCAGTGGGAAGGTGAGGATCTAACATGCCCCCTATGTGGGAGGAAAGCTAATCTCAAACACATAATGTCTGGCTGCAAGACCAGCCTTACATAAAAAAAGATATATCGGCATCACAATAAAGTACTAAAGTGCTTGGCACTCAATCGTTATTGCCCTCCCCATTGGAGCACACGCCACATTCGCTTTGTCAGGGAGGGAGTACCGGGAAGGAAGATATATTGGCCAAAACGTAGCTCAGGACAGCTGAGGTGAGCACGTGATTGAAAATGCTTGCAGATATAGGCCAATAACAAGTCAGAGATTGCAACAACCAATTTAAGACCAGGCTTATTACTCTGGTCCAGCACACAGCAAATTTTATATGGTGGTACGTATCCCTACAGAGCAGCCGAAAAGAGAATGACACATTTGCTCTCTACCCAAGTCCATTCGAAAAATTTGGCTCAAGTGCTCATCTTGGAATTTGGCATAATAGATATTATAACATCATATCCTGTGTATTTTGAAATAATGCATCCACTTTAAAGGGACTTAACGTACCGTATAGAGCTCAACGTGTCCTGACGTGGAGTAGCCCGGCGTGAGGAACTTCTTGCAATCTACTTTCCTCACTTTCTCATCGCCAGATCCAAGATCTGTTAGACGGGAGGCAATGAAGGAGGATAGTAAAGTACATAATCTCACTGTATTAAATTAGTAAGATGCTAAATGCTTTCAATTCAGGGGCAAATATTACTTTAGACCACGGAACCAAAGGCAGGTTTTTAATATTGTAGGAGACCAACCCGTAATTGCTCTGCGGCCACATACTTCATGAGCGGAACCAGGTCAAAAAGCATGGCAAGGACAACCTGGCATTTGGAAACGTAAGTGAAGCGTAGGGATGGGCATTTTAGGCCATTTAACTATTTGAATATTCTAACAAATCCTTTTCTAATCGATAAACAGAAAAAAAGAACAAAAAAAAGGAAATAAAGTACAGGGCACTCACACTCTCACAGGGCACTGAAGGGCTTCTGTGATCTGGCCATAACTAAACCAATGTATTCATTTTCCATCTATTAGTCAAAAAATTTGGGAATTCAATAAAATGTGTTTAATTAAACCATAGTTTAATTAGTTCCTCTCCGGGAACCATAAGCTTATCGTGGTGGAGAGGTTTGTGTGTCCCTATGAACCTGGGGGCTGTGTTGTCTGGAACCTTGTGTTCCTGGTAGGGTCTCCCATGGCAAATTGGTCTCGGGCGAGGGGCCGGACTAAGAATGGTTCAAAAACCCTCATGGAAAAACCTATAAGAGAGGATGATACCCGGCCCGGAGGAAGCCCGGGGTCCCCTTCTGGAGCCAGGCCCAGGAGGAGGACCCGTCAGCGAGCGCCTGGTGGCCGGGCTTGCCACGGAGCCCGGCCGGGCATAGCCCGAAAAAGCAACGTGGACAACAACAACATCTCTTCTTCTCCGTCCCGTGGGCTCACCACCCGCGGGAAAAACCAAGGGGGTCGGGTGCGCTGCCAGAAAGGTGGCAGTGAAGGCAGAGGTTTTCAACGGATCGGACCCGGGTGGCAGAGGCTGGCTTTGGGGACGTGGAACGTCACCTCTCTGGGAGGGAAGGAGCCGGAGCTTGTGCGGGAGGTGGAGCGCTACCAGCTGGATCTGGTGGGGCTTACCTCTACGCACAGCCTCGGCTCTGGAACCTCACTTCTGGATAGGGGTTGGACTCTATTCTTCTCCGGAGCTCCCCAGGGTGAGAGGCGCAAGGCTGGTGTGGGGATACTTACAAGTCCCCGGCTAAGTGCCTCTATGTTGGAGTTTACCCCAGTGGACGAGAGGGTCGCCTCCCTACGCCTGCGGGTCATGGGGGGGAAAACTCTGACTGTTGTCTGTGCCTATGCACCGAACAGCAGTTCGGAGTATTCGGCCTTTTTGGAGACCCTGGATGGAGCCTTGTATGGGGCTCCTGAGGGGGACTCTGTAGTCTTGCTGGGGGACTTCAACGCACATGTGGGCAATGATGGAGACACTTGGAGAGGCGTGATTTGGAGGAACGGCCTCCCCGATCTGAACCCGAGCGGTGGCTTGTTATTGGACTTCTGTGCTAGTCATGGAATGGCCATAACGAACACCATGTTCGAACATAAGGATGCTCATAAGTGTACCTGGTACCAGAGCACCCTAGGCAGAAGGTCGATGATCGATTTTGTTATCGTATCATCGGACCTGAGGCCATATGTTTTGGACACTCGGGTGAAGAGGGGGGCAGAGCTGTCAACTGATCACCATCTGGTGGTGAGTTGGGTCAGGTGGCGGGGGAAGCCTCTGGATAGACCTGGTAAGCCCAAGCGTGTCGTGCGGGTGAACTGGGAACGTCTGGAGGAGTCCCCGGTCCGGGAGGCCTTCAACTCACACCTCCGGCGGGGCTTCTCTGGCATCCCTGGGGAGGCTGGGGGCATTGAACCGGAGTGGGCGATGTTCAAAGCCTCCATTGCTAAAGCTGCGTCTGAGAGTTGTGGTCTCAAAGTCTTAGGTGCCTCAAGGGGCGGTAACCCTCGAACATCCTGGTGGACACCGGTGGTCAGGAGAGCCGTCCGATTGAAGAAGGAGGCCTTCCGGGACATGCTGTCCCGGGCGACTCCGGAGGCAGTTGCAAGGTACCGACAGGCCCGAAGGACTGCAGCCTCGGCCGTGGCAGAAGCAAAGCAGCGGGTGTGGGAGGAGTTCGGAGAAACCATGGAGAAGCACTTTCGGCTGGCACCAAAGCGGTTCTGGAAGACCATCCGACACCTCAGGAAGGGAAAGCAGGGAACCATCCAAGCTGTATACAGTAAGGATGGGACGTTGTTGACCTCAACTGACAAGGTGATTGGGAGGTGGAAGGAACACTTTGAGGAACTCCTGAACCCGACAAACCCACCCTACATAGTAGAGACAGGGCTGGAGGATGATGGGGGATCAGCATCAATCTCCCTGGCGGAGGTCACTGAGGTAGTCAAACAACTCCACAGTGGCAAAGCCCCAGGGGTTGATGAGATCCGCCCAGAAATGCTGAAGGCTTTGGGTGTTGAGGGACTGTCATGGATGACACGTCTTATCAACATTGCGTGGAAGTCGGGGACAGTACCTAAGGAGTGGCAGACCGGGGTGGTGGTTCCCCTGTTCAAAAAGGGGGACCGGAGAGTGTGTGCCAACTACAGAGGCATCACATTACTCAGCCTCCCCGGGAAAGTATACTCCAGGGTGCTGGAAAGGAGGGTTCGACCGATAGTCGAACCTCGGATTGAGGAGGAACAATGCGGTTTCCGGCCTGGTCGTGGAACAACGGACCAGCTTTTTACCCTCGCGAGGATCTTTGAGGGGGCCTGGGAGTATGCCAATCCGGTCTACACGTGTTTTGTGGATTTGGAGAAGGCGTATGATCGGGTTCCCCGGGAGATACTGTGGGAGGTGCTGCGAGAGTATGGGGTGAGGGGTCTCTACTCAGGGCCATCCAATCTCTGTACTCCCAAAGCGAGAGCTGTGTCCGGGTCTTCGGCAGTAAGTCGGACTCGTTTCCGGTGAGGGTTGGCCTCCTCCAAGGCTGCGCTTTGTCACCTATCCTGTTTGTGGTATTCATGGACAGGATCTCACGGCGTAGCCGCGGGGAGGGGGGCTGCGGGTTGGTGGGCAGAGGATTGCATCACTGCTTTTTGCAGATGATGTGGTCCTGATGGCATCATCAGTCTGCGACCTGCAGCACTCATTGGATCGGTTCGCAGCAGAGTGTGAAGCGGCTGGGATGAGGATCAGCACCTCCAAATCTGAGGCCATGGTTCTCAGCAGGAAACCGATGGATTGTCTACTCCAAGTAGGGAATGAGTCTTTACCCCAAGTGAAGGAGTTCAAGTATCTCGGGGTCTTGTTCTCGAGTGAGGGGAAATGGAACGAGAGATGGGCCGGAGAATTGGAGCAGCGGGTGCGGTGTTGCAGTCGCTCTATCGCACCGTTGTGACGAAGAGAGAGCTGAGCCAGAAGGCAAAGCTCTCAATCTACCGGTCTATCTTCGTTTCTACTCTCACCTATGGTCATGAAGGGTGGGTCATGACCGAAGGAACGAGATCGCGGATACAAGCGGCGGAAATGAGTTTCCTCCGGAGGGTGGCTGGCATCTCCCTTAGGGATAGGGTGAGAAGTTCAGCCATTCGTGAGGGACTCGGAGTAGAGCCGCTGCTTCTTTGCGTAGAAAGGAGCCAGTTGAGGTGGTTCGGGCATCTAGTAAGGATGCCACCTGGGCTTCTCCCTAGGGAGGTGTTCCAGGCACGTCCAGCTGGGCGGAGGCCGCGGGGCAGACCTAGGACCAGGTGGAGGGATTATATCTCCACACTGGCCTGGGAACGCCTTGGAATCCCCCAGTCAGAGCTGGTTAATGTGGCCCGGGAAAGGGAAGTTTGGGATGCCCTGCTTGAACTGCTACCTCCGCGACCCGACCCCGGACAAAGCGGATGACGATGATGATGATGATGATAAACCATAGTGTAAGATTAAAGGGACCATAGTGTAAGATTTGGACCATTTCTTTGTCTCACATTGTTTAATCATTCTGAGGGATTGTACCAACGAGATGAAAAAGTGAAATCTATGCCTTGTGCATTTTCTCTAGTTCACCACTGACAACACATCTACCCTATTTTACAAGCTGTTCTGAATCGCAGCCATTTGTGACGTAGGAACAGACTCAGGCTAGTATAGGTAAGGTCGAACTACTCTGGCCGCAGCCATGACAACAGCGGAATGTTACCATCCCTAGCCAATGACATTCTCAGCTAATGAATGCTAATGAGCAATATACATAATTTTTTATTGTGTTCAAATATTGTTTACATATTTTAAATGGCATAGGTATACACGTTTAATGAGCAATATATAACTCGATGAACATAGCTAACTAGTCTTATTAACTTTAAGCAAAACAAATAAATAAATAGCTACAACTATACTGTGAATCCCCACATCATTTCGAGTAATCAAATATTGGAATAACCGTACGCAACCCTAGCTAAGGGCAGCATAAGTACTTCCAGGGGTACAGCAGATGAAGCGTGAAGATAGTTTCTCATCACACTACTGGTGAAATTCTATCATCCTTTGTTTCTTACCTAGTATACCCATGTCATATCTGCCGTTTTTCTTGGCTTCCTGGATGACAGCTCCAAGTGTGTCAGAGAAGTACTGGAAGAGGGCATTCTGCTGTTGAACCTCCATGCCCAGGATGCGGTTCAGGAACTTTCCTATGTTGTTGTAGTCTGCAATAGCAAGACAACCAAGTAACTTACATTTTGGTGAATAGTGGTGCCCTAGTTGGTAGGACTAGAGTTGTAAAGGTATGACAATTTCATATCACGATGATGGAGACCAAAATAATCATGGTTATCAATATCATCGCGGTATTGTTAACATGTGCTGAAGATTTTCAAAAAGTACTAATAGACACTGAAATAATTTTACCAAGTTTTATACTGAAAAACTAAATTAGCAGCCATTATAAACAAAGCAATGCGCATGCAAGAACAATACAACATATGTAAACAAATTAGATGTGCAGGTGTGACATTAAAATAACACAAAATATGTAAAGTAATCAAATGAGCAGCACTGATTATATGTCGGTTCTCTCCTTCATAAAGAAATAAGGTGCTGCTGGCCTAACATCCTGTACGTATGCACCTTTGTTCACTTGAGATTGAAATGTAGAAATGTCAGCAAAAAGCATTCACGAAAATTTCGGTTGTGCATAATTCCCCAAATAATTATACTATAAGAACTTCAATAAAAGGATTAAATGCAAGTTCGATACACCACATTTTCTATAATATTTTCCCATTTTCAAAGAAATAACGCATTCACTATTACAATGACGTTTGTTCACTGTGCGGTCGGTGTGTTGCGGTATCGTGAATGAATAGCCAATTTAGATTTGACCACATTTAGAGGGGAAAACAACCGGAGAGGACATTGTTAAAGTTCTTCTCTGAAAAGAGTCTGAACTGGAAATCCTGCATCAGTGTCAATGACAGGCCTCAGACTCATAGTGTGAATTCACTGTCATACAAGCAGCACTAGCATCCAAGAAAACAAGTGGTGTTTTGCATGATGTTTTGAACAGCGTCAAAGTAATTACCTTAATTAAGTTAAATCCACATAAAGTGGGACCTTTCACCTCCATTTTGAAAACATGGGAGCTGATATATTCTAAGTGGTTCAGCAAATACAATTATTAAACACCAATGAGGAGGAGGGGGTATGTTCAAAACATTGAGTCTGGTATCGCACAATGAGACACCAATTTCTCGGACCAAATCTATTTAACCAGACCTGACTCCAGTACTATGCATAAAGTTTAAAATAAATGTTTTTGATTAAAAAAACAACAACCTTATTCAGTATTTACCAGGCAGTCCATTTAGCTGTTTAGTTCAATATTTTGGATAAAATGTTTGGGCACGGATTCAAATTCAATTATACTGTATTAATGTAGTATTTGATTAACCAAATAATTATACATTTTTAGAAAATTTTAGAAACTATTAATTCTACCAAACAAAATTGTTTGCGCTGGTCAGGGTATGAATAAAATATTTCAAAGGTTGTACACAATTAAAACACTGCATTAGTGGTTATTGGTTGAATGCTGGTTTTGTTTTGTAGTTTTGTTTAGAGCGTGATCAATATTTCTTCCTTCCAAAAAACACACTTAAAAAGCGAGACTGAAAAAGTAACTTTATAAAAGTAAGGTTAACTTCATAAACCAATACATTTTAATGACCTGTCAAAATTGTATAAAAGTCTTTAAAGCCTCCAATTTAGGTTATTGGATTTTTTTTTACCAAAGGACCCGCGGAACCCTGATAGAATCATTGCAAAAATTTGGTAAACTGATGAATCCCTTTTGATTACAGACTCATTACAAAAGGTTGGATCAATCGCTTCAGAAAACCCTTACCCTTGTCCAGTGTCAGGATGCCTGATTTGTCCTCGACATTTATGAGGCCAACTCCAACAAGTCCACTACGAATTTCTGCAATGGAAAACAGAACACATTTTAATAGTATCTCAAGTCGAAGTCCATAGTTGTATTTGTGTAGTTAGAGTACTGTAGAGTAATTTAGTGACAAAGAAGTTCCTCAATTCAATTAACTTAACCACATTAGAAAGAATTCCAGAGGTCCCGCAGTCATACAAACCTTTGAAGAAATCGCCTTCAAAGTCAGAGGGTGGAGATACTAGAGGGGTGTCAAGATTTACGATGGACTTCATCACAATTTCCAGAGCATTTCTGCCATACTAAAGGATTGAAAGAAAGTTCAGCAGGTTAAGGAAAACAAAATAGACATAGCATGCATGAATATGTATTGTAAACATGCTTACTTTGTTGTCGAAGTTAAACCTGCTCAGATCTCTCGTTTCTGTTGCTCTTCTGTCCCCATGAGTAAGAGCACCCTGTTAAACCCAAAGTAAACAATGGAAAAAGTTGTAATAAAATCTTTTAGTTTACAGAATAATTCTAATATAACAGCAAGGACCCTTACCAGGCTTTCAAGTCTTTTGGCAACTATTGAGGCAAATCTCTGCTCTCCTGCCAGCTCAGATATGAGAAACACATATTCCGGAGCTGTGACCTGATTGGACCTGTGTGTCCTCCCTGTGAAGAAGCACAAAGAAAAGATGCTCATTACTGTTACTTTTATTGGTCATAGAATTAAGACACACAGGTCTTACTGACCAAACTGCTGTATAGCTCGATCTGCACTCCAGGGCAGTTCCAAGGTCATGTGAACTCGACGACGCTGATTCTTGACCCGCCGGTCAGCCTGTAGAGAAATACCTGAACTTGCTGCCTCCGAGATGATGGCTATGTTCTAGAAGAGTAGAAAAGGCTGATGTTAAAGGTTTCATTCACATCTGTTTTAAATCCTGTAGTTATTTTAAAACAGATGACAATATCTAAAAACGTTCCTCTTACCTTCTCTCCATCCATAAATCTCTGCTTCTCGGTGAGGTTGAGGATCTCCACGGGTACGTCCAGCTCTGAGCGGGACTCGTAGGATATGCTGCCATCATCATTGCTGACCACACGTCCTTTACGGCCAGTCATCTGAAAAACAGATTATGCAAGACAATTGGAGCTGCTTTGCCCAAAACTGTTAGCGATGTGAGAAAATTGGATCACATCCTGGTGGTACCTCTGCCACATTGTCTGGCCCTCCCAGTTCATCAATGAGCTCGTCCAGCGTGTTGGGAGGAAGGTCTTGAGCTAGTTTCTCCAGCTTCTCCAGCAGATCTTTCTTCATCTGCTGGGCATCCTCTACGGCGTCCTGACTCGTCATCCAGCTTTCATCACTCTCTGCCTTGACTGGTGCAGGTAAGGTTACAAGTGTTATGTCCACCAATGTTTTGTGCTCATATTGTTTGTATTATGTATGTGTATTGTGGGTTGCGTTGTCTTCCCTTCAGTTTTCCCCTTCTCTATTCCATACATTCAGGTTTTCCCTGGCAGAGCGAGCAGAGCATTTGGCTAAGAGATTATTGATTGATTGTTCGTTTGTGTTAGTAGTCCCTCAGGGGTCAATTTTGGGGCCTTCACTATTCAATCTTTACATGCTCCCGTGAGGTCAAATTATACAAAATAACAATATTGCTTTCCACAGTTATGCAGATGAGACGCAATTATACATAGCTTTTCACCAAATGAACACCAGGCTATAGAATCAATGTCAGTGCATTGAGCAAGTCAATGACTGGATGTGCCAGAATTTCCTTCTGCTAAATAAGGAAGAATCTGAGCTAATTATCTTTGGTGCTTAAAAGGAAATGTTAAAAGTAAGCACACACCTTGAGTCCATGTCACTCAAAACTAAGGACCAAGCTAGAAATACTGGTGTCATTATTGACTCAGACCTACATTTCCACAGCCACATCAGCTTAGTAATAAAGTCAGCATACTATCACCTCAAAAACATAGCAAGACTCATGTTCCAAAAAGACTTGGTAATAACTGCATGAATACATTTTTCTATTAGGCTAGACTACTGTAATGGTCTACTCTCGGGTATTCCCAAAAACAAAACGCTTGGATGACTAAAGCTTATTCAGAATGCTGCGGCTAGACTTTTGACAAAGACCGAAAAATATGATCATATTACACCAATTCTCAAATCACTACACTGGCTCCCTGTGTGTCAAGAGAGTTTATTATGAAATACTGTTGCTAACCTACAAGTCAATAAATAATCTAGAGCCAAAATACATTACAGACATGCTAATACAATATGAACCTTTTAGACCCCTCAGGTCATCTGGAACAGGTCTCCTAACCATCCCCAGAGTAAAAACTAAAAAGATGATTCAGCATTTAGTTACTATGCAACAAATAGCTGGAACCAACTTCCAGAAGATCTGTGACTCGCTCCTGGACTGACTACTTTTAAATCCAGATTAAAAACGTATGTTCTCTATTGAGTTTGCCACTTCTTCAACATGGTGACAACAATTAGCCTATTAAATATTTAATATGTTTCGCCACTCTAAACAGAGTTCTAAAAATGGGGGTGACTTGCTCTCTTATAAGTCTTAGTTTATTAAACCGCACAATTATAACTTTATTTACTTAATATTCCTAATCAATGTTCTAACAGAAAAATAAAATACATCGTCTGCATGTCCCTCCCGCCCCGAAAATAACAGATTAAAAAGTGCTTTTTCCGGTATGAAAGTAACACTAGCGACTAATCGACCAATGAGAATTGGGTCGACCAAGGGCATGTCGATCAACTAACCAATTTATCGACCAGAAGGTGTCAGCCCTAGTTAGCATTTAGTGCTTGCTCTCATAGCTAGGTATCCCTCCCTGTCTGTGTTCTGTCTTACGTGTTTGCTAGTGTTTGTATTTGTATTGGATACAGTGGTTAGTTTGTTAATTTCGTTTAGTCCTTTGTTAGTCCCTGTAGTAGATACATCTTTTGTTTAGTATTTTTACATTGCCCTTTGTTAGGCCCTGTATGCTATACTGTGTTTATTTTGTTAGTCACCTTTATCCCTGTTTTTGATCCTGTGTTTTCTTCTGGTCCTTACTGTTTTCCCCCTTTTTTTAACCAGTACGCGGTACGGTGTTTTTCGCCTTGGGCTACATCACATAGGTCAACCTTTGTTAAAAACCATTAGTTTAGGAACAACCCTTGTATTTTACTTTATTTTGTACAGTTAGCTTGTGTTAGGCAGCTTGTCTGTTTCTTTGATTTGGCACCATTCATATTGAGCCGTGGTATCCTTTTTGACGCTTTTCATAAACAATTGTTTATTTTACGGACTTGTGTTTGTCTCCGTGTGTCCACATTCACCCCCACTTCTCACACTCTGTGCCGTGCTCGGCCCTTCAAGGCCTTTCACCTGAAGGGTTGTAACAATAAGATAGATAACTTTGAAAAGCATAAAAGACCATGCATATCCTTCCCTTAAGCTTCCCTGAAGCTTTAAGTGGATGGCAATGTCCACACATTAGGACAGTATAACAGCTTGCTAACCGCTATTAGGCTGTTCCCATTAAAACAGACTATTCAAACCAGTTGTGCCCAGTAAAAAAAGACTTCAAATCCAGCAACATGCAATAGATGGAAATGCTCACCTATTGATGGTGTGCTGGCAGGCTTGAGGAGAGGGGCGGTGAACGTGGGCCGGCTAGAGCCGAGCCCAGAGGCTAACAAGGCACTGTGAATGGAGTCTGGGTCGACACTCTTCTTTTTCTTTTTATTCTTCTCTTTCTTCCCTTTCTTTGGTTCTTTCCTGATTAGCCATGGATCTGTAAAAAGACGAGTAGATATTGTAGACATACACAGGTGACAAATGAAAGGAAAAAAACAACATAATGTGTCTTAGTAATGTGTTGGGCCACCAAATACCGTCAGAACAGCTTTAATGTGCCTTGTCTCTGGAACAATTGAAGGGATGGAATACAATTCTTCCAAAAAATATTCCCTCATTTGGTGTTTTGATGATGGTGGTGGAGAGCGCTGTCTAACAAGTAGGTCCAAAATCTTACAACGGTGGGTTAAGATCTGCTAAGGCCATCGCATATGATTCACATCATTTTCAAACAAGCCAAACCATTCAGTGACCCCTCATGCCCTATGGATGGGGCATTGTCACCATTGAAAAGACCACTCCCATCAGGAAAGTTATGTATCATCATAGGATGAAGGTGATAATTTGCAGAGACCATTCCCTTAAAGTGGACAAGCGGACACAAACTATGCCAGCAAAATTCCTCCCACAGCATAACAGAGCCACCGGATCCCTGTAGCACTCAGGCCTGTACCGTTCTCTTGGTGTATGCCACACATGCACCACTTGTTGAGAATATGGTGACTCGTGACCATATCACTTTTTTTTTCTACATCTCTGTAGATCAGTGCCTATGGTTTTTGCCCCACTGAACTCTCAAATGTGCATTCATCTTTGTAATGAGTGACTTGTGCACTGCAACCCTACTATAATATCCCTCTCTATGTATTTGTTGAAATCTTCCTGACTACACGTCTCATGTCCTGCATTGACATTCTCAGTCACCTGAGGAAGAGTTGCTTGTCTGTTTTTCCTTATATTTCACACTAATGCACTAGCATCAGTCATGAAATGAGATCTGTCAATGACAATTTCCAATACTATTTACTGATGTCTTTCCCAGAGATCTAAATGCATGTCACTTTAGTTACTGTTCCTTTTGAAACACTAGCCAGTTGAGCAGTCTTTCTAACTGAAGCTCCTGCCATCCATGCCCAAGAATGAAACCTCTTTCAAAGTTACTTAGATATTTTCCTCTTGCCATCTTGATACAAAATCAGAAACAACTAGACCTGCTCAGCATTTCTATACATGCTACAGACCATGATTGGATGTTAATTGCGTAATTGTACCATGCAGTGCACCTGTTTGGAAGCATCTGCATTTGTTCTGTTTCTCCATTCATTTATATAAAGTTTTTCCTTTACTTTGTCACCCATCTGTATAGCGAGTCAGTAAAGTAAATGTGTATGTAGCATTATTCTGTAGAACGCTTAAAAAAAGAGGCATTCACAACAGTTCAAATTCATAAAAATGCATAGCTTTGAGGCTTTAAGTGTGACCCCTCTCACCGTCTTCCTCATCCTCACTGGAGTCGTCCTTGAAGGGGTTGAAATCATCATCGTCCCCTGAACTGACCGATTTAAAGCTGTCGTCACTGCTCTCTGCATCTTTCTCAGACTCCTCCGATTGGCTGTAATCAGAGCTGCTGCCTGAAAGACCACCGTGCTTGCGTGGCTTCTTGACCTGCTTCTTCTTCACCATGGGAGCTGCAGCCAGAAAACCCAAAAAGACTGGATCTGAGCAATAATGTCTATGAATTAAGAGTGAGAAGAGGAATAAAGTACACTACATTTAAAATATACTCCTAATTATAGTGCAGTAGTTCGAATGTAATATTTAGAGAACAGCCAGAATGTATGGAATAAGATTACTGTCAATATTCACAAATTAAATCAGTGTGGTTCACAATACTTCTTGTTTTATATAAATATGAAAAAATAATTTAATGCATCTCTTTTTTACGAATAGAACAGGCAATTTTAAAAAAGGGCCCGCAGTGCCAAATATAGACTTATTCAGTGTTTTTTTTATACTTTTCTCACTGAGGCATTGAACCAACACTATGTTTAAATGTTAAATCTGTGCATAGCACATTTTTTCCAGTTCACCTCTGACAAATATGCATCCTCTTTTACAAGCCATTCTGAAACACAGCCTCTCGTGATGTTGAAACTTGGACAATGTATCTGACCAATAATTGACAAGCAGCAGAGTCACTAGGGGGGTAAAGGTGGTCAGAAGGGGTGACACCAAAATGACCGTATATACACTCACTGGCCACATTACTAGGTACACCTTGCTAGTACCAGGCTGGACCCCCTTTTGCCTTCAGAACTGCCTTAGTTCTTCGTGGCATAGACTCAACAAGGTGCTGGAAACATTCCTCAGAGATTTTGGTCCATAATGACATGATAGCATCACTCAGTTCCTGCAGATTTGTCGGCTGCACATCCATGATGCGAATCTCTCGTTCCACCACATCCCAAAGGTGCTCTATTGGATTAAGATCTGGTGACTGTGGAGGCCATTTGAGTACAGTGAACTCATTGTCATGTTCAAGAAACCAGTTTGAGATGATTTGAGCTTTGTGACATGGCGCGTTATCCTGCTGGAAGTAGCCATCAGAAGACTGTGGTCATAAAGGGATGGACATGGTCAGCAACAATACTCAGGTAGGCTGTGGCGTTTAAACGATGCTCAATTGGTACTAAGGGGCCCAAAGTATGCCAAGAAAATATCCCCCACACCATTACACCACCAGCCTGAACCGTTGATACAAGGCAGGATGGATCCATGCTTTCATGTTGTTGATGCCAAATTCTGACCCTACCGTCCCGAACATCGCAGCAGAAATCGAGACTCATCAGACCAGGCAACATTTTTTTCAATCTTCTATTGTCCAATTGTGGTGAGCCCGTGCGAATTGTAGCCTCAGTTTCCTGTCCTTAGCTGACAGGAGTGGCACCCCGTGTGGTCTTCTGCTGCTGTAGCCCATCTGCTTCAAGGTTCGACGTGTTGTGCGTTCAGAGATGGTCTTCTACATACCTTGGTTGTAACGAGTGGTTATTTGAGTTACTGTTGCCTTTCAATCGTCTTGAACCAGTCTGGCCATTCTCCTCTGACCTCTGGCATCAACAAGGCATTTTCGCCCAGAGAATTGCCGCTCACTGGAGATTTTCTCTTTTTCGGACCGTTCTCTGTAAACCCTAGAGATGGTGGTGCGTGAAAATCCCACTATATCAGCAGTTTCTGAAATACTCAGACCAGCCCATCTGGCACCAAGAACCATGCCACGTTCAAAGTCACTAAAATCACCTTTCTTTCCCATTCTGATGCTCTGTTTGAACTTCACGAGGTCGTCTTGACCATGCCTACATGCATTGAGTTGCTGCCATGTGATTGGCTGATTAGATATTTGCGTTAATGAGCAGTTGCACAGGTGTACCTAATAAAGCAGCCAGTGAGTGTGTGTGTGTGTGTGTGTGTGTGAGTGTGTATATATATGTATTTATATATATAATCATAATCTATTTGTAAGAAATCTAGGGATTCATGGCTTTATATATATATAAAAACCCTGTGAGACCTAAGGACGCGAGGGCGCGCTCATCAGTCGTCAACCAAATCCTTCATAAAACGAAAACTATTGTGTGTAGAGACTATTTGTTTTTTGCATTTTAAATTAGAGGCCTGTAGCTTTAATTAAAGACCATTTTGGTCAATTTAAGTTGTCGCACACTTTCACAGATCTACAAAAGTAGGGAACATTCTTTGCACGTCGCCTATCCATAGGTTGCGTTGCCCCTCGCCTATCCATATCTATTGATCTAGTTATTTTCGCGGGGTTTTATGACGTCATTAGATAGTATAGGTCATGTGATTTAAAGTTCAGAGTATTTACTCCAAAAAATTACGACATAGGCTATATGTCAATGAAAATAAACACTTTCCATTGGAATCATGTCATATTGGATCATACAGGGGATAAGAAATGCAACACAACAGTATTTTTTACTTTTACAAGCAAGTATGGTTAGAAGAAGAGACACTAACTCGATAAGAAGCTATTGAGAGGACATTTCAAAGCAACGAGGGAGAGGACAGCGCGTCGTTTCCAGACAGCTGCTCCAGCCAAGAATCCCAAGATGTTGACTATCTCAGAAAAGGAATAGATCCATGAGGACAAGTAAATAGTTTCAAATTGTAATATTTGGATGCACGTGAATAATTGCCAATGTTTTATTGAAAGGAATATAAGCCTGTTATTGTTTCCCGCCGGTGTGCTGAAAGTAAGTGTAGCCTAGTGCGCGTACCGTCGCGCGCCCTAGCACACTCTTACCTTGCATAATTTTTATCATCTCAATATCACCACAAGGGTCCATGATATTGTGAAATAGCCATGGTAATTCGTTACTATTTTCCAAATGATCCTTGTTTACAATTTCATTTGAATTATCATATGCAATTGATGTTTTGTAATAACCAACATTGTAACTTGATTCTAGTGTAAATGTGGGGGGAGGGAATGGTTGCATAGGTGTTGGGTGTCAAGGGTAGGGTGTGAAAGTTAGGCTGAATGATAGGGATGTAAAATGCAAATCTTGTGTGTGTGGGTCTGTGTTCAGGCACTCTACATGAAGTTCAACTTAATTACAAATGTTGTAACTGAATTGCTATTACTGTTGTAACACTTTTTTTTTCATTAGTGTTGATGAACAGAGTGCAACAAAGCCTGCAATTCCTGTAAATAAGCAAGCACCCTCCAGCACAGACCAGCAGGCACCTCTGCTCATGCTCCTGTCCTGTAGCCCAGCAATCGCCAACGTCTTTCTACTTTCTGGACATTGCCGTCACGAACTCATTCATTCTCCACAAATAAGTATGTGCAAAAACACCTCTAGACCACAAGATTTCCTTTTTCAGGGTGGTAAAACATTTTGACTGTAAAAACGAGTATGGACAATGGTCACCATATTGTAAATAGTTTAGTAGGAAAGTGATTTGTAAGGTCCCAGATTCTTCCCTATGATGCCAAACATCAATGGCTACATAACTGAATTTAAACATTACTTTCATGCTTTTTTTCTGCGTTTTGCTAATAAAACTGAAGAAATTCAATGGCCGTTTTGTTTTATTTGTTTATTAATGTTGTTACGTCATATTCTACAGTCCAAAAATGTGGTTTGAATGTTACTTCACTGTTCTACCAGAAATGACTAATATTGGTTGAAATATAAAGATATAAAAACGGCAATAAAATACCCTAGGTCTCAGAGGGTTAAAAAAATAAAAAGTTGCAGTGTTTCAGCATAGTGTATTTTTATAAAAATATCCCTATAGTTAGCTATAATAATAATAATAATAATAATAATAATATAAAAAAACGAAATCCTTGCTTACATGAAGGCCTACTGTCTGTATTAATACACAGTACCTACTAGGCAAAAAATATGCTAATTTACCTTCTGAACCTCATCACATGGTTTTTCGTTGATGCCGATTCCTTTTAGCCGTGTAATTTTTAAAAAGAAATCACCAGCGCAGAGTACGTGCGGCTGCAGTCCCGATTGTTTGTTTATGTAAAGTAGCAACAAAACAACTATAGCAATTAAGATAACAAAAAATTAAGATCCAAAACGAAAATATTCTGAATTGGGCGAACTTCAAACCCGCCACCTATGGCCCGCTAATCGGGCGCTCTGTAATTTGAGCTAGCAACCTGTAAGTGCTTTTGACGTGTCAGACAGGGTTTTGTATGTTTAGGTGGGGGTGTGGACGGGGGGGGGCGAGCGATACTATGAGTCACCGCACCGCGTGACACCAACCCTTGTGCCGCCACTGTTGCCAAGCAAAAATTTGCATAGCTCTGCTCTTACTGGTTGTAGCCACCGCCCAGATAAACATTCAGTGCGACTGTTACTTAAGATCTGCGACCACATGCTGTTCGTGTAGTAAGCAATTTAGAAGAGAAAATGACCAGCAAAATAAATCATAATTAGTTAGCCGTGAATAATATATAACCATAGAACTAAATGTTCCTAGCTAGCTTAGCTAACTTGTATGTGTTTATGGTGCCTAAGCTAGGGGTGCATCTGTCAGGGCAGAAGAAAAGGTTGAACGACTCCAGAGACAGCCATGATAACAGCTGAATGTTGTTATACCTCTAGCCAATCACAGAAGTCTGCTAATGAATATTAATGACCAATATGCATCAACTGATTAGTAAAATGGACTGCATTTATATATGGACTGCATTTATATAGCGCTTTTTCAACCGGAATGGAACAAAGCGCTTTACAATGTTGCCTCTCATTCACCCATTCACTCACACACCGATGGTGGCAGAGCTGCCATGCAAGGCGCTTGTCTCTACATCGGGAGCACCTCAGGGTTCAATGTCTTGTCTAGTAGTAGGCATTCATCACTGAAAACTGCCTGTGAGTAGATAATTAAAAGGATAGTTCACCCATTTTCTAAAACGATATATGTTGTTCTTTAGGCAAAATCAACTAAGTATATTGAAAAGGTTCTGGTCTTGGGACAATATGTTAATTTCACTAACACTGATCCTAACTACAAGCATTGAAATGGTTTATTAATTGTAAACCACAATACCCATAGTTCACTGCGTGACCTTTCCTTGTCACCTCCCCAGCACCAGGGCATGGGCATGTCACAGCTATGTGGTACATTCATTATTCATGAATGTTGAAATCTGCTCTCCGGAGTTTCGAACTTAAATATAACAGTGTTATGTAACACAGACATTTACAAGTCCTCTTGTGAGTCTTGGTCTTGCAACCTCACAAAAGTCAGTGTAGTAATACTTCCCAACCCTTCCGATTTTCATTGCCAAAATTCTCTAACAATACAATATTTTCTACAGTGGACCACCCGTCCCTCGCCTTTGTTTCGAAAATGTTTTAAGGTTTCAAGGTTGGCAAGAATGAGTGAACTTAGCAGATGGGTTTGCATCTGTATTCTACTGACAACACATGCTGGTTGAGGGATAGGATTTAAGTATTTCCACGTAACATCCATTCCAGAAACAAACGATATGCAGCCAGACGAAATGTAAAACAATAAAACATGTAAAAAAAAAAATATAATCACAAAAACAAAAAATACACAATACATTACCAAACGATGCAGTACAATAAAGAAAACAATTATTTATGCACATTTATATCACTGAAGTAATAAAAAAAATTATATTACTAGTTAACTAAATAGCATTTCTGTGTTTAGGTGTTGCACTCAGAGACCAAGGCAGACTGCCACCTCCCCGTGGATTATGGGTTAGGGTTATTCAGAGTATACAGGGCTGTACAGTGCGACAGTTTTGATCGCATTGGCTATTAAAAATTATTCTGTGTGAAGAGAAATGTGCGCAAGTGGGTTGCACTGGTATCACAGCTGTAAAAATTTTCTAAAGGAAAAATTTACTTTTTCTTGCCCTGGAGTGCATGGACAAGTACTCGTCCCTTTTTTGTTATTGCAGAAATGCTTCAAGGTAAATGTATTTCGAAGTGTCTACCATCCGCTCTAATGTACACGTTATTTCCCCAGTAAAAGACTGCGCTGTTAAGGAGTTTTGCCCTGTTCACAATTCATCCGTTGCGTTGGTCCGTTGTGCCGGAACTCCATTCATTTCTATGGGGGCGTCGTGACGGACTGGCCCCCTAGTGGACAACGGTTTCCATTGCAAAATCTTGGACACGTTGAATTGTTCAACTTTTGCGTCAGAGCGGGCCGTTGAAATGAACAGGAAGTGGAATTCTACTACTATCGCGAACTGTTAACTGTTGTACTATCGTTAAATACACATGAAATATATCGATATAATGAAATCAGTTAACATTTGAATATTTATAACCTTATAATAAAATAAGTATATTAAAAAAGATCGTTAAAATTACTTGTATGTTACTTTCCACAGTAACTTCGTCCGCCTCTCTGACTAGCCCGGCTGCGGTAGCACGAAAGCTGTCCTCTCGTCAACACTTGACTTGCGTTGAGTGCGGACCACACGCATGCTATAACGGACATGACAGTGCTAAGTGCGCCAGCGCAACAGATGAATTGTGAATTGTTAGTATTCCACTCATCTAAACCAAACACTACAAACTACGCCAGCTAGTAACAATTTAGTCAGAGCAAGGCACATCGAGACAGTACTAAAAAAAAGTCAGTATTATTTCTTATTGATAACAAGATGGAATCAAAACTATGAAATCTACCGGAGAAGTCTATTCAAGAAATGTCACTTTTCTTTTTTTGCAGGATACCCTCGCAATCAGTAAATTCCTAGCTTTAGACTTCCAGTTGTATGATGTAGAGGAAAGTCGCATTGGTGTGCTAGCTCGGTCTTTCTCAATAATCTCTTATTTAATTTACTTATCTTTTAACGCAAATTGTCCAAAAAACTACATTTCGACATAGCCCACTAGTTAAAATGAGCAGGCAAGGTTCTCACACTGGTGGGAAAACTCAAGCAGCGTCTTCGCCAAATGATGCCGTCAAGATGGCGGGTTCAAGCGACGTGTCAGCGATAGCCCCCGTTACAATCGACATACTAATCAGGGAACTTGAGAAATCCAGGAAAAGTTTAACTTCGGAGCTTACCAAGTCTCTCGAGGCCTCTCTGTTGACTTCGCTGGCTCCAATCAAGGCCAAGCTAGACTCCATAAGTTCCACTGTATCTACACATAGCTCCACTCTTTGCGACATGGGGAATGCTCTTACAGATCACAGTGATAGGATTGCAGAGCTTGAAAACAACGTGTCCACATTACAGGCGAAGCTAACATCTGTGACAGGAGCGAATGACTCACTTCAGGCTAAAGTTGAGGATTTGGTTTTCTGCTCCAAACGCCAAAACATCCGAGTGGTTGGTTTGCCAGAAGACACAGAAGGTAGAGATTCCAGGCACTTCATATCAACATTGTTCCGTGAGGTAGTGGGCCAGAACTCGCTACCTCAGCCCCCGGAACTTGACCGTGTCCATTGCAGTTTGAGGCCCAAGCCTCGCCATGGCGATCGCCCGTGCCACCTCATTGTTAAGTTTCATCGCTACATAGAGAAGGAGCTTGTCTTGCAGTGGGCCAGAGAGCACCGCGATGCTTCTTACCAGGGCCATCCCATTAAGTTCTATGAAGATTTCAGCCCGGTCACAGCGAAGAAGCGTGCCGCCTTCAAAGCATACACCCTTTTTGTAGAGCAAAGACTTAACATTGTTGGTCTTATTTACCCGGCACGTCTGCGGATTTCATTCAACGGAGCCGACCACTTCTTTGATACCCCTGGACAAGCTGAGACATTTTATGAGCAACGTATTAATGTTTGAAGTTGCCTATGTCCTAAGTTTTTGGACCGCTTCAGCTCCCGCTTTCCACGATTCTTTATGGTGTTCTGAGGCATCCCATCTGGTGGTAATGTTTGCTTATTAGTTTGATTCTCAAACAGTAGTCTTCCTATTATGCTTTCTCTGTTATTATTACTATACTGCATACCTATGTGTCTGCCAGTGTGCAAATGTGTAATTGATTGACTTTATATGTGATGCCACGCCCAACTTTGTTTATGTAATTTTTACAATAGTTTAACTGGAGTTGACAGCGACTATCCTTGTTTAACACTTTTCTAATATTAGTGGGAAACAATATTGCCTGGTTTGAGTGTTTTTCAGTACTCGGCCAAGGTTTGGGAGAGTTTTCCAGTTTAATTTCAATCACTAGTTCGCTGTTGCGGCGTTTCGTTTGATACTTACCGGAGCATGCCCCTACGCGAAGCCAATCGGTTGTTAAACGACATGTTCCTGCTATTCGCCTTGTACATATTGGCAAATTTAGGATTTGGCAATGGTCTACATTGTTTTATTATATTCGGATTGTTTTTTAATAAATATTATTATTTTTATTTATTTATTTATTTAATTTATTTATTGTTTGTTTACTCAGTTTATTATTATTTTTGTTTTCGTGTAATTTTTTTGTTTAATATTTACCTGCTGACTTGTAGACAGACTTCTGGCTCCAGCTTTAATTTTCTAGCCTACCTTTATAGTTACAGGGTGCTTTAAATCTTCATACTTCCATCTTATCCAATACTCCTATTGGTATTTAATGGCTAGTACAAATGTAAACCCAGGAGGGGTAGGTGGTCATTCCATTAGATTTGTGAGTTGGAACGTGAGAGGTTTGAATGGGCCAATTAAGCGATATAGAGTCCTTTCTCATCTCAAAACTTAAGGCAGACGTCACCTTTCTCCAGGAAACCCATTTATGGGCGAATGACCACACCCGACTACGTAAAGCTTGGATTGGTCAAATCTTTCACTCCAACCTTAACAGTAGGTCAAGAGGTACCGCCATACTCATTAACAAAAAAAATTGAGTTTACCCCAGATCAGATCATTTCAGACCCCGGTGGCCGCTACACTATAGTTAGAGGCACTCTTCACCTAACCCCGGTCTTGCTTGTTAATGTTAATGCTCCTAATTGGGATAATCCAAGTTTTATGACGTCTCTTTTCTCCTCTCTGCCAAGTATGGACACACACCATCTTATTTTTGGTGGGGACCTCAACCTAGTCGTCAACCCAGAACTTGACCGTTCACACCCCAAATCATTAACCCCTTCAGCAATGTCCAGAGCGCTGTTTTCGTTCATGAACCAAATGGGCTGCGTTGATCCCTGGCGGTTCCTCCACCCACTCACGGAGTGCTCATTCTTCTCAAATGTGCATCGTGTTTACTCGCGTATTGATTATTTCTTTTTGGATAAATCCCTTATCCCCTCAGTAGTCTCCTCTGAATACTCAGCCATAGTTATCTCTGACCATGCTCCACACATTCTTGACCTTGCTATGGCCCCTAGAACTATAGGCCAGTCACGTTGGAAATTTAATACTGGTCTGCTTTCAAGCAAAGAGTTTTGTGATTTTGTAACCATGAACATCGATATCTTTATAAACACTAATAAGTCTGAGTCAATCCCTCCATCTCTCTTGTGGGAAACCTTTAAGGCAGTGATTCGAGGAAAGATTATTTCCTACAGTGCTTACGCTGCTAAGCAGAAGAGGCAAAGGCAGCAAGATTTGGTTGAGACAATCTTGAGCATAGACCGCCGCTACTCTGTCTCTCCCGGTCCTGAACTACACTCAGAGCGGCTAAGAATGCAAACTGAATTTAATTTGCTGTCCACAGGGAAAGCGGAATATCTTCTTAGACGAACAAAAGGAACATATTATGAATATGGAGATAAGGCTAGTCGCCTTCTAGCCCATCAATTAAAGCGCAAGGAAGCCTCAGGGCTCATTTCCCAGGTTTACGACTCATCTCATTCCTTAACCTCGGATCCATCTAGAATAAACGAAACCTGTCTCTTTTTACACCGATTTGTATAGATCAACCCCCCCTTTAAATTCTCAGGCAATGGATGAGTTTTTAGACAATCTGTTTTTACCTACTGTGAGCCCCATGGCAAATGAGAGCTTGGACAGGCCCTTGTCTACAGGTGTCCAACTGTCTTGGTCTAACGCAGGGTGGCAGGGCCCCAGGCCCAGACGGATTCCCAGCAGATTTTTATAAGAAGTTCTCTCTGCAACTCGTTCCGCTCCTGTTAGACATGTTTAATGACTCTATAGAACAAGGAACCCAACCACCTACACTAACCCAAGCCTCTATTTCACTTATCCTAAAGGACGCTAAAGATCCGGCAGAGTGCAGCAGTTACAGGCCTATTAGTCTCTTAAATGTAGATGTAAAGCTTCTTTCCAAGGTGTTGGCCTGCCGTCTGGACCCCCTTATGCCTCATCTCATTTCCGAGGATCAAACAGGTTTCATCAGAGGCCGACAGCTGTCTTCCAATGTACGACACCTTTTGAACATTGTCCTTACTCCTTCTGCTTCACATGCTCCTGAGATGGTTGTTTCCTTAGACGCTGAGAAAGCATTTGACCGTGTGGAGTGGGATTATTTATTCGCCGTCCTTAACAAATTTGGCATTGGATCAAAGTTCATTGCCTGGATCCGCCTTGTAACAACGCATTATGTAATAACACCGCATTATGTAATAACTCAAAAAAATGTAACACATTCACTTCATTATGTAATTACTCCCATATTTTGTAATAATCTGCCGCATTTTGTAATACACCGCTTGAACGCAATATGTAATACTTTTCCCCGCATTTTGTAATAAATTATTACATATTGCAGTGGTTATTACAAAATGCGGGAGTTGTACTGTTTTGAGGAAAATTTAATAATATGGTGCATTATGTGATAACCAACCAAAAGGGATGTCTGATAGCCACATACACATTTTTAAACTTAATTTAGCTGTATTATCTACACCACTATTAATTTATTCATGTTTCTTATGAATCTTTGTTAAGCACCTTCAATTGCCACTGTGAATGACAAATGTGCAACACAACATAACATAGACACAAAGGTGCATTGACTTGGAAGAGGGAGAATATGTTGTAGTGTCTATCACTGGCTACTAGCTGAAAGACAACATGTTGAAAGGTATGATACTGAGTGTGGATAAAATGTTATTTCTCTGCAAAGCAGGATTTAGATTTAAAAATTATTTAATTTAGAATTTACTGTAGAGTAGCTTCTCAACTAATAGTAAAAGTTTAAAGATAAAAGCTTAACCTTTATGCTAATAACCATGTGCTGGTTAGACAACACTAGCTAAATTTCATTTTCCTTCACATGAATGTATTCATAGGAATAGTTCACAAATTTGAAAAATGTCCATGTTTATTAACTCATTTATGTGCAAACTAAGTTGCTGACATGTTGTTGTTTTTTGTAAGTTTGAGCATTTTAGATAAAATGTACAATAGCTAACAGGCCTGTTAGCAGGTATTACATACATTTAGACAATGTGATAATGAATTATTATTATTATTATTATTATTATTATTAACTCCACTTTGTTTACATTGGTTGGTTAAATTACCATTTATTCACAAAACAGAAAGAGTTTAGTGAATAGAACACATTTCCACAATGGTAATATCTAAGTTACAACATATTAAAACGTATTAAGCATAAGAATCATCATGCCGTATATATTTAATGGCATTTTTGATATATATTCAATCACATTTACAACTCTTTTTTTTGACAGATCTGCAATTAACTATTATTGTGACCTGTACCCTTTGGGTTTTATGTATGGGATATGGACAACAGCAATCAATGTGTGAGGAAGTCTACAATGTCATAGCTAAGAAACTAAAGGGAGAGTTCAAAGTTCCTGTAGCCTATCGTACAAGAACGCAACAAAATGCTCTAGTGAGGCTGTGAAGGAATAGAGATCTCTATTCTCTAAGCCAGGATGGACAGACATTATTGTGTGCCAGGAAACCAGTAGCTTTGAAGTCTACAGTTAATGGCATGGTAAAAAAAATTCTGGATGATACCAAGGGCAGCACGGTGGCTCGGTGGTTAGCACTGTTGCCTCACAGCAAGAAGGTCCTGGGTTCAATCCCCGTTTCTGTGTGGAGTTTGCATGTTCTCCCCGTGTTCGCGTGGGTTTCCTCCGGGTACTCCGGTTTCCTCCCACAGTCCAAAAACATGCAGGTTAATTGGTGACTCTAAATTGCCCGTTGGTGTGAATGTGAGTGTGAGTTGTTGTCTGTCCCTATATGTCGGCCCTGTGATAGACTGGCGACCTGTCCAGGGTGTACCCCGCCTCTCGCCCTGTGTCCGCTGGGATAGGCTCCAGCCCCCCCCGTGACCCTGTACAGGATAAGCGGTAAAAATAATGGATGGATGGATGGATGGACCAAGGGATCAGGTGCAAGGAAGCTGAATAAGCGACTAAATGAGCAATACTCTGGAATAAGTGAAGGAAAGGTTAAAAGAATCCTGGACAGCTCCAAACGATACCAACTCCACAAGGCTAGATTTGGAAATAAACACATTCCGAGGTCCATTAGGGCCAAAGAAGTACAGGAAGTACAGGTCTTTAGTCGATACACGTGGCTGAGACCATTAAAGGTAAACATAGCTCAGAGATTGCAAAACATCTGGATGATATCTATTCTGAACATGGCCCACCTCAGGTTTTGCAGCACGATCGAGGAAGAGAATTTAAAGGAGCAGTGCAAAGGCTGATGGAATCAATGCAAGTCAGAATAATTCAGAGTTCACCTTACCATCCCCAAAGCCAAGGAAAGGTAGAGAGGACCCACAGAGTGCTAAGGAAAAAGATCATGTTTGAGCTTGTGAATTTTCAGCAGAGAGGGGTTAACTGGGTTAAGCATTTGCCAGCTTGTTCTAGAGTGCTAAATGAGGACCCGAAGGAAGTTTTAAACTGGATGTCTCCATTTGAAGTATACTATGGGAGAAAAAGTAATAGGGTAACACGTCCATTGGCAGGGTCTCCATCCAATGTCAGCAAAGAGTCTGATCAATCCACAAACTAATTTACCCTCCCTGAAACAGCGCCTTAAGTTTGAAAAGAAACGAAGCAGACTGAGAAAAATTGCACAGAAAGCCACTGAGCACTGAAGTAAGCGAATGATCCGGCATGCATCTAAACAAAATCCCCCATCTGTGTATCATGTTAATGATGCTGTTTTGGTCAGGGTGAAAGATGGTGCCCATCGAGTTTCTAGAAGGCATCGGGTATTGCCTGGTAGAATTTTGAAACGAAATGTAAAAGCTTTCAAAATAAAGTTCAGTTTCAGATTCCTGGTGACCATAATATGCAAGAAAAATGGTTCTTTGTGTCTGATATGACAAGTACAACGCGACAGCAAGAACAAATGCGTTCTAAATCTTCAAAGTCTGCAAAAACATTACATCCACTTTTGATGCAGTGCACACAAAGACAGACTGAAGGACTATAAATCTTTGCAGTTGTGTACAGCTTGACCCAGCACCCGATGGAAATTGTCAGTTCACTGCCATGGCTGATCAGCTGGCCACACTAGGAATATTCAGATCTGCAACATCTCTAAGGGATGACATTGTTCAAGATCTCAGGTCTAATCCATTTACCAGAAATGGAACACCTTTGTCACACTATGTTGATGGGAATGACTGGGATGCATACTTGGATAGTATGTCACGATGTGGGACCTATGGCGATCACATAACACTCCAAAGAGCTGCTGAGATTTTCAATGTTCAATTTCTCATTGTCTCCACACTAGGAATTGATGCCTCTTGTATTATATCTCAGTCTGACTCTAATACATACTGTGACAGTTTGTCGTTTTTGTTCCTTGGACACATTGCTGAAGGGCATGGAGAACATTACTTAAGTCTGGAAGGGTAAGTCTCTTCATTCATTGAAAATATTCTGCAAGCTCAGAGAGAAAGAATATTTCAAAGATATGAGAGTGAATCAGACCAAGAAAATGAACATGAGGAACCCACACTGGACAAAACCACAGGCTATGAGCCCCTCGCTGATGGACCCCAAGATGATGCCCTGCTGGATGGACCCCAAGATGGTGCCCTGCTGGATGAACGCCTAGATGATGCCCTGATGGATGAACGCCTAGATGATGCCCTGATGGATGAACCCCTAGATGATGTCCTGCTGAATGAACCCCTAGATGATGCCCTGCTGGATGAACCCCAAGATGATGCCCTGATGGATGAACCCCAAGAAGATACCCTGATGGATGAACCCCAAGATGATGTCCTGCTAGATGGACCCCCAGATAATGATGGAGATGGAAAACATGACATCCTGCCAACAGAATTGCTGTCATTTATCATGCAGCTGACCCTTGATGTAGACATGTCAATGCTTGGGGTATTCAACAGAGTTTCTAAATTTTTGAGACCTTGCAACACTGTTCCATCCTCAAATCTACCTCAGGGAATCTTTAGCTGAAAGCCTTGACTTTGATTATGACAATGACAGTGTCATTAGTATGATGAGGCTCTACAAATCTGCTGGACACGGTAGTGGTCTTGCAATAAGACTAAGGGAGTTATTCAGCAAAAATAGCAAGTGGATGATGGCCTGGGTCCTGCTTAAGTATGTGGGCTATGGTCAATTTAAAATCATGGAAATTTTCTGGAAGAGATAGTATTATCTCGTGTTTTGCTATGTAGGTAGATTTTCTTGGTAAAAGAAACTTCAAGTGTTTGTAGTGTTTAGATGTAGTTCAGCAGTTGCCAGACAGTGTATGTATTGTTAGGCTATATGTGTGTCTAACATGTAAGCTATGGCCCTTTATGGGAGGGGGGGGGGGGCTTAGGCTTTATTCTGTGGTTGCTCTTCACTTAAGTATTGTCTTTAACTATGCTTAAGTATTTAAGTAATTAAGTCTAAATGTTCATCAATAGTGTTGTTGACCACTACAGAATGGCACAGGTTCTTTGCCAAAACATACCATAATTGGACATTGAGAATAAATAATTTGAAAGCAATTACTGTTCCATATTAGCCTTTTGTAGTGTAAACATTTTCTCTCTCTTTTTCTGTTTAAAATGTACATCCTGATTGCTTGATGGCAAAACTGTGTGTGTATGTGTGTGCGTGTGGTGTGTCTCCTGACATTTGTGTGTACCATTACTTAGATATTTGTGTCAGTATATCAGTCGTGCAGTTTCTGTCTCCACGAACCCTCAAGTATAGTTTCCAAGGAATACGATGACGCTTAATGTAGTTTTGACCAAAATCTACTGAACTAATTGTATCTTTTTAAAATGTATTTTTGAGTTAGTATGATTCATGCTAGAATGCATAAAATAAACATTGTTGTTATAATGTTATAATGATTTTTATGAATGAAGACATCCATTTTGGTTGGTTTTGGTTTTTTTAGGGAATGAGTCTTTACCCCAAGTGAAGGAGTTCAAGTATCTTGGGGTCTTGTTCTCGAGTGAGGGTAAAATGGAACGAGAGATGGGCCGGAGAATTGGAGCAGCGGGTGCGGTGTTGCAGTCGCTCTAGTGACGAAGAGAGAGCTGAGCCAGAAGGCAAAGCTCTCAATCTACCGGTCTATCTTCGTTCCTACTCTCACCTATGGTCATGAAGGGTGGGTCATGACCGAAAGAACGAGATATACAAGCGGCGGAAATGAGTTTCCTCCGGAGGGTGGCTGGCATCTCCCTTAGGGATAGGGTGAGAAGTTCAGCCATTCGTGAGGGACTCGGAGTAGAGCCGCTGCTTCTTTGCGTAGAAAGGAGCCAGTTGAGGTGGTTCGGGCATCTAGTAAGGATGCCACCTGGCCGCCTCCCTAGGGAGGTGTTCCAGGCACGTCCAGCTGGGCGGAGGCAGACCTAGGACCAGGTGGAGGGATTATATCTCCACACTGGCCTGGGAACGCCTTGGAATCCCCAGTCAGAGCTGGTTAATGTGGCCTCGAAAGGGGTTTGGGATGCCCTGCTTGAACTGCTACCTCCGCGACCCGACCCCGGACCAAGCGGACGACGATGATGATGATAATGCACCATATTATTACATTTTCATATTAAAAACTGTGCAACTCCCTTATTTTGTAATAACCACTGCAATATGTAATAATTTATTACAAAATACGGGGAAAGTTGACATATTGCGTTCAAGCGGTGTATTACAAAATGCGGCAGATTATAACAAAATGTGGGAGTTATTACATAATGAAGTGAAAATGTTACATTTTGTTGAGTTATTACATAATGCGGTGTTATTACATAATGCGTTGTTACACGCCTGCTTTACTCCTCCCCCACTGCCAGTGTGCAGACTAACGCTCAAAATTCGCATTATTTTGCCCTCACAAGAGGATTACGGCAAGGTTGCCCGATTTCACCTCTATTATTCGCTTTTGTAATAGAACCACTTTCTATGGCTTTGAAATCCTCCCCGCTTTTTACTGGTATTCGAAGAGCTGGCTTAGACCATTGGGTATCTCTCTACGCGGATGACCTCTTACTTTATGTCACAGATCCTGTGAGCTCGGCGGATAGTATCTTGCATACATTGAACACCTTTGGCTAATTTTCCGGTTACAAACTTAACTTTACTAAGAGTGAATGCTTTCCTATTAATGCAGCAGCCAAACAGATTTCCCCTCAGGCTCTACCATTGGCTTTCGTTACTTAGGAGTAAACATTGCACATTCTCTGTCTACTCTTCATAAGAATAATTTCTCAAAGCTGGTCACCAAATTAAATCGGATTTGCAGCGCTGGACAACTTTACCTCTTTCCTTGATGGGAAGAACCCAGTCCATTAAGATGAACGTTCTACCTCGGCTCCTGCTTCTTTTTAATTCTCTTCCAATATTTTTGCCTAAATCTTTTTTCATTAACCTTGATCGGATCATCTCAACATTTATCTGGGCTGGCAAAACCCCAAGGGTTCGAAAAGATATTCTCCAGAAAAGTAAAACGGGACGGTGGCCTTGCGCTGCCTAATTTGTTATTCTATTACTGGGCTGCAAACATCCAGAGAGTCCACACTTGGTACAATTCACCTAACACCGATTGGTGCTTACTCGAGTCTTACTCTTGCCCATCTTCATCCCTCTCGGCATCGATTTGTTCTCCTCTAGCGCAATGCCCTACTAAGTACACCTCCAATCCCATGGTGATCTCTACTCCAAAGATATGGAGGCAGTTCCGTCAACACTTTAAGCTGGCTGCTCTTTCCACTTTGTGCCCTATCTGCAACAACCATATGTTTTTACCCTCCACCCTGGACCCTACCTTAAGACATTGGAAAGAAAGGAACTTAACCTGCTTTCCAGACTTGTTTATTAACAAGACCTTCGCGAGTTTTAGCGACCTGGCAGCTAAATTTCGTATACCACAAACAGGCATGTTTCGTTATTTTCAGACTAGGAATTTTGTTAAGTCTCACATCACATCCTTTCCTCAGCTACCTCCACAGTCCTTGATAGAGGGCTTTCTTTCCATCCCTCATACCCGTAGACTTATTTTAATATTGTATGATCAGACGTTGTCTCTAGACACATCCTCTATGACAAAGACCAAAAGTAAATGGGAGGAGGAATTGGGACTGGCTTTGGCGGAGGAATGGTGGGAAGAAGCCCTTACCATGGTTAACTCTACGTCCTCGTGTGCTCATTTGAGTTTGATCCAATTCAAAGTTTTGCATAGGATCCACTTTACGAAGGCGAGGTTCAGTAAGCTGTTTCCAGGCACGCCCGGCACGTGTGACAGATGTCTCTTTTCTTCTGCTGATCACACACACGTTTAATTCCTGCCCCAAGTTAATAGAGTACTGGTCTTCTTTTTTGACACTATGTCCAGTGCACTTAATATTGACTTACAACCATGCCCGTTGATTGCCATTTTTGGAGTTCCTGCTCTGTTGCCCAGTCTAGACAAAAGGTGTGCCAGTGTTGTTGCTTTTGCTTCTTTTATCGCACGTAGAAGGATATTGCTGCAGTGGAAGAGCCCTAGCCCCCCTGGTGCCTTCTCCTGGCTGAAGGATGTTATCTTTCTTACATTTGGAGAAAATTAAGTACTCCTTAAGCGGCTCCACTGAAACATTTTATCAAAGATGGGACCCTATATTGTCGTACACTAACACCCTGATTTTGCCAGACTCTGTATAGAATTTACAAGGCATTAAATGTCTACCATCTTATTTGATCATCAGTGTATGTAGGTTATTTTTTTTTATATACTACTTTTTAATTTATGTGTAAAGTGCTAAATGCAAATTCCACATTCCAATGTTATTCTTTATTATTATTGTTTTATTGTTCATTTTATTTTGATTCTTGCATATATTATATACATATATATATACATATACATATATATATTATATATATATATATATATATATATATATATATATATATATATATATATATATATATATATATATTTATTTTTTTCATTACAAGAATGTGTAAGTAATCAGTGTTGTGCTTACGTTGTACATTTGTTTGGGCTGAGGGTTGGGTGGGGGAGGGCAAAAACAAAAAAAATGGGTTAAAATTGCACACTTTTCTACGTGGTTAACATTGTGCCTTAATTTGTTGTGTACCCAATAAAGAAACCTATAAAAAAAAAATAAAATCTTAGCTTTAACAAGACCCATCTTGACGTGACCAGACTGATATTGGCCGAGTAGCACCTCTAGATGTCCTGCTAGCGCTACCTGCATTTATTAACTAGCTAGCTAACATCACGATGGATGCTATCCGTTGGTAGGTGGCAGAGCTAACCATTAGTATCCCACCTTGATTAAACCCAAGAAAAAAATCTGCAACCAATGGGATATAGGTTAAGAGTTAAGAGGTTAAGAGTTAAGAGTCTGGGTGTTGTCCTCGACAGCACCCTATCATTTCACACCCACATCAACAACACCATCCGGTCCGCCTACTTCCACCTCCGAAACATCAACCGCCTCCGCCCTTCACTCACTCCCAACACCACTGCAGTCCTGGTACACTCTCTTGTCACTTCCCGCTTGGACTATTGCAATTCCCTCCTCTTCGGTCTCCCCCACAAACTCCTCCATAAACTGCAATTAGTCCAGAACGCTGCCGCACGCATCATCACCAAAACCCCTGCCATCTGTCACATCACCCCCGTTCTGCTCCAACTCCACTGGCTTCCCATCAAATACAGAATAAATTTCAAAATCCTCCTCCATACATTCAAGGCCATCCACAATCTAGCCCCTCCATACCTGTCTGACCTCATTCATATTAACACTCCCACCTGGTCCCTCAGATCTACCTCCTCCATCAACCTGATCGTCCCCCGAATTCGTCTGTCCACCATGGGATCGCGAGCCTTCAGCTGCTCCGCCCCACGTCTATGGAACTCCCTCCCCCCTGACATCAAAAATCTGGACTCAATTTCCTGTTTCCAAAACCACCTCAAAACCCATTTGTTTAGGCTGGCTTACTGTCCCACGTGATGCTTTTTAATGCTCGATTGCAGGCTCCATGCCTTTTTAATTGTATACTACTTATTTTGATCTTATTTTATTTTATTTATTTATTTATTTTTATTATTTTTATGAGAACTGTTTTTTATATTACTGTACGGCGACCTTGAGTGCCTTGAAAGGCGCCTTATAAATTCAATGTATTATTATTATTATTATTATATAATAAAGAGAGAAAATAATTTAACTGTCTTGAATAGGGATGTTAATCTTCAGAATTAAGAAAGAAAAAGAATTTAATCGATCAAGAGATTCAAATTAAACGATTAAATTGAACAGTTTGCGGTCTTGTCTTTTGGATGAAATTCACGGCGCGTGTGTATTCGTATAACATGTGCTCTGTGCCTTTAGGAAGCATATGTTTATGAGTGATGTCATCACATTGCTGCTAGGATAAACTCCTATCGTAAGAGCTAAAGACGATCTCTGCCTGATAAATTATAAACATGCAAACATGGTGTTGATAAGTGTATTGGGAGTACACATGCCTTTTCAGTTTAAACCTACCTCCAGTGACATAATAAACGGAGTTGAACAGTCCCTCTTCTTCAGTGTGGTTATTTAATAAGGAGTTATCAGTCTGCCAACTTATGCAGGGTGCATAAGGGTGAAAATTTAATTATTGAGGCGTATGCGGGATGTTAACTTCAAATCAAAGAGGGTGAGCTGTTAACTATGAAACGAGCTAAAACAAAGTCCAGTGTGGGAAAATTTCACACACGAAAACGATAAAACAAGAGCCTTACCACCACAGTGATGCTGTTCTGAGTTCTGACTAACTTTGCTTGACGTTAATACCGGCTGCCGAAATTCGACTTAAGCACAAATTCAATCATACAAACGTATGAAACAACCTTTAATATTTCAAAGCCCGCTCTGAAATACTACCACACAGCTGACATTTTCTGTCCCTCTTATTTGAAAACAAACATGTGCGCGGCGGCAACAACATTTAGGCAAATTGATGCGACAAACATCGGCCACTGCCATTGGTGAATGCCATCTTATTTGCTGATAGGCCAATGGGAGTCAACAAGGTCAACATCGGTCGATACCGATGTACGACCGATATATCGGTGCATCCCTATAACTTACCTAATATTTAATTGTTAATAAATTAATAATAAAGCCACAAAAAAGGTTTAACAGTTAACTATGCATTTATTAACAGCTAACTATGCTTTTGCAGCGACCGGATCTAAAGCGAAAACAATGCTTTATTCCAGTTAATAAATCCATTATTAGGCACTTAACAGTTAACTATGCTTTTCATAGCTCCCCATCTGGAATGAGTGAGGTTAGGATCGTCGCATCAGCATGACACGGAAAACACAGCCTGTTACGCTGCTCAAAAAAATTAAGGAAACACTTAAGTCACATCTCGATGAACGAAATATTCAAGTTGAACATCTTTATTGATATGCATTGTGTAATTCGCTGAGAACAAAATGACGCAAGAATGGTCAATGGAAAGCAAACTTATCAACCCATTGAGGGTTGGATTCAAAATCACACCAAAAATCCAAGTGAAACATCTAAATCACAGGCTGATGCAACTTGTGTAAATTCATCACGACAGCTCAATGTGGCTTAGTAGTGTGTAGTCAGTCAGGATACTGTTGACTAGCACGTGGAGGTTTGTGCGACCCTCCAAGGATAGGCCACCCCAGACCATCACTGACCCACCACCAAACCTGTCATGCTGGATGATGTTGCAGGTAGCATAATTCGCCACGGCGTCTCCTGACTCTTTCATGTCGCATGTGCTCAGTGTGAACCTGCTCTCATCTGTGAAGAGAACGGGGCACCAATAGCGAAGCTGCCAATTCTGGTGTTATCTGGCAAAGGTCATTCGTGCTGCACAGTGCTGGGCTGTGAGCACAGGTGCCACTAGAGGACGTCGGGCCCTCATGCCACCCTCATGGAGTCTGTTTCTGACAGTTTGGTCAGAAACATGCACATGAGTAGCCCATTGGAGGTAATTTTGTAGGGCTCTGGCAGTGCTCCTCCTGTTCCTTCTCGCACAAAGGAGCAGATATTGGTCCTGCTGCTGGGTTGCGGCCCTGCTACGGCCCTGTCCAGCTCTCCTCGTGTAATGGCCCGTCTCCTAGTATCTCCTCCACACTCTGGAGACTGCGCTGGGAGATACAGTAAACCTTCTTGTGACGGCACGTATGGATGTGCAATCCTGGAGGAGCTGGACTACCTGTGCAACCTGAATGGGCTGCAGGTATTGCCTCATGCTACCACGAGTGACAAGAGCACTAGCAAAATGCAAAACTTAAAATCAGTCAGGAGAGAGAAATGGTTTGTGCCCACCACCTGCAAAACCATTCCCTTTTTGGGGGTTGTCTTGCTGTTGCCTCTCCTGTCCACCTGTTCTCTTTAATTTACACCAAAACAGGTGAATTCGATGCTTCCTAACTGGACAGGTTGATATCCCAGAAGTTTAATTGACTAGGTGTTATACTGTTA
The DNA here is from genome assembly GCA_026901105.3 of Galaxias olidus. Taxonomy (NCBI): domain Eukaryota; kingdom Metazoa; phylum Chordata; class Actinopteri; order Galaxiiformes; family Galaxiidae; genus Galaxias; species Galaxias olidus. The sequence goes on along the minus strand of JAPMUY010000170.1, from coordinate 39,461 downwards.
TGATTGAGTGTTCCCTTAATTGTTCTGAGCAGTGTATATTGCGATATGCTGAGTATTACGACAATATAAATTGCGATATTACCCTTTTTCAACTGCAAATTATGTCAAGAAAGGAGAAGCTTGTCAACAGCTGTTTAAACACGAACAACTTTGAAGTGAAGTTCACTTCCTACAGCCAAACAGGCAATAAAACACGAGACAATTGTTCTTTAACTTACGATAGAAACATGTCAGAATGATTTGATATCGCTTACTAATATTATTGACTGAAAAGAAGCAATATGACTTCTGACTACTTCAATCACTTGGGCTTTGAACTTGTGGACAGCCAAATATAATTTACTACTTTTAATAATGGTGCAAAAATAATATAGTCCTCTTTACTCTCCCTAACTCACACGCACACACGTTAACTTATGTCTGTTATGTTACTAGCCCCCAACTTAGTCACTGACAACACACTTATAAATCTCTAAATCTACAGGTAATTATTTTTTACACTCTGGTCAATAGTTTAGTAGTAGTAGCTTGTTTATCTCGGTAATTTTTTATTTTCCAGGATTTATGCTCATAGAAATAAATTGGTAACAATAATATTAAATTATTTAAAAAAAAATAGGCAAACACATGCATACACACGGCTCCCTTTTGCACTTTTCTTTTCCTCTTGATTACAAAAGTATAATTCCTTAACATGCATGATAAAATTATTAACCATGTCGTTACAAGGTAAGGCTAAAACCCTTTCCATACCATGCATGGCACATTGCTACGGCTATATATAATCCCAACCATTGTCCAACTAAAACTTTTTGCATCAGTGTTTGCAGACGGCAACACCGATACAAATGAGGTAAAGTTAAAAACGTTAGTGCTAGCTGGCGAAATGGGACAGAAATATTTAAGTAGATAAATTTAAAAGACACTATCAAAATAACTAACCTGTCTAGAGCAATGACCAGCAGGTTCACGTCAAGAGGCTCCACACTATCAGCTCGCCCTGACCTTATTGGATATTTGGCTTAGGGTGTGAAAACTATTTAAAGACCCAGTCATTGTCTTCATGTTTGCTTTTTTTTTTTTGGCATGAAACGAAACCTCATTGGCTGTCCGCCAACGTGGCTGGTAGATTGACATATATACAGTGCATCCGGAAAGTATTCATACCCCTTCACTTTTTCCACATTTTATTATGTTACGGCCTAATTTCAAAATTAATTAAATAAAAAAACATTCTACAAACAATACCGCATAATGACCAAGTGAAAAAAGTTTATTTTTTTTTGCAAATGTATAAAAAAATATATAATAATCACATGTACATAGGTATTCACACCATTTGCTGTGACACTCAAAATTGAGCTCAGGCGTATCCCGTTTCCACTGATCATCCTTGAGATGTTTCAAAACTTGATTGGACATGATTTGGAAAGGCACACACCTGTTTATATAAGGTCCCACAGTTGACAGTGCATGTCAGAGCACAAACCAAGTTATGAAGTCCAAGGAATTGTCTGTAGACCTCCGAGACAAGATCGTATCGAGGCACAGATCTGGGGAAGGGTACAAAAACATTTCTGCAGCATTGAAGGTCCCAACGAGCACAGTGGTCTCCATCATTCGCAAATGGAAGACGTTTGGAACCACCAGGACTCTTCCTAGAGCTGGCCGCCCGGCAAAACTGAGCAATCGGGGGAGAAGGGCCTTGGTCAGGGAGGTGACCAAAAACCCGATGGTCACTCTGACAGAGCTCCAGAGTTCCTCTGTGGAGATGGGAGAACCTTCCAGAAGGACAACCATCTCTGCAGCACTCCACCAATCAAGCTTTTATGGTAGAGTGGCCAGACGGAAGCCACTCCTCAGTAAAAGGCACGACAGCCCGCATGGAGTTTGCCAAAAGGCACCTAAAGGACTCTCAGACCACGAAACAAAATTCTCTGGTCTGATGAAACCAAGATTGAACTCTTTGGCCTGAATGCAAAGCGTCATGTCTGGAGGAAACCAGGCACTGCTCATCACCTGGCCAATACCATCCCTACAGTGAAGTATGGTGGTGGCAGCATCATGCTGTGGGGGTGTTTTTCAGCGGCAGGAACTGGGAGACTAGTCGGGATCAAGGGAAAGATGAATGCAGCAATGTACATAGAGATCCTTAATGAAAACCTGCTCCAGAGCGTTCTGGACCTCAGACTGGGACGATGGTTGACCTTCCAACAGGACAACGACCCTAAGCACACAGCCAAGATAACAAAGGAGTGGCTTTGGGACAAGCCTGTGAATGTCCCTGAGTGGCCCAGCCAGAGCCCAGACTTGAACATCTTTGGAGAGATCTGAAAATGGCTGTGCACCGTCCAACCTGATGGAGCTTGAGACGATCTGCAAAGAAGAATTGGAGAAACTGCCCCAAAATAGGTGTGGCAAGCTTGTAGCATCATACTCAAGAAGACTTGAGGCTGTAATTGCTGCCAAAGGTGCTTCAACAATGTATTGAGTAAAGGGTGTGAATACTTATGTACATGTGATATTTCAGTTTTTTTATTTTTAATATATTTGCAAAAAATTCCCAAAATAAATTTCACTTTGTCATTATGCGGTATTGTGTGTAGAATGTTGAGGAATTTTTTTTATTTAATCCATTTTGGAATTAGGCTGTAACATAATAAAATGTGGAAAAAGGGAAGGGGTATGAAAACTTTCCGGATGCACTGTACCTGCCAATAGCTAAATTCACTCGCATTTGGCAGGATTTAAATTTCAGGCCCTGCTTTATATAATGAAAGATTACAATATTGCCACGCAAAATATCGCGATATTATGCTGTGTCAATTCCCCCCCCACCCCTAATTTTTAGACGGACATTTCAAAATATAACCCTATTGCTAAGAGGTTAACCATCCATGTCAACCATACGTGCTACTACATTTTTCTTTGTGCAACTAAAATCTTTAACTTGCTAGCATCAGTGCTACCACCGAAAAAAGTAAGCATCCATCCCTGATATGAAATGTTGTGCGTGCAAAATCAATATCAGCAGTTTAACAAATACTCAAACCAGCCTGTCTGGCAACAACAATCATGCAATGGTCAAAATCACATCAACCATCAGAATAGACCAGGGCAACCATGCGTCACTCCCCTTTTGTCAGAACGACCACGCCCCCTTTTGGACAAATGTCACTATGCTTAAAAGCTGTCTGACCATTTAAGATTTAATTTATAAACACACCCATAACGACAAGCAGTTGGCTAACGTTTACTTTTAATCATTAACCCATATTCGTATAATTTTGTTAACTTTGTGTGTGAGGGGTCTATCTTGGCGAGGCTGCTAGCATGCTAACACGTAATGTTGCAGGTTGGCAACGTTATCGATTTTCTTAATTCACATTAACGTCACTTTGGACAGACTTAAATCTTAACGACAGAAAAAGTAACAGATCAAACAGACTCAATAAGGTAGTTGTATGTCAGGATCTGGCATATATGGCCATATGGTGTGCTCGTTTTCTCACTTTGATGGAGGAAGATTAAACTAAGAACACCCATCTCTAACATTTTTACTATATATGAACGTCGATCGTTGATCAGCAACAACATAATATAATTGTTTGCATGACTGGCCATGGGATTTGGGCTCTTAATAGCTAAAAAGCAACACTGTGTTCTTACTTTATGCTATTATATTGTCTAAGACCTCGGATTTTGTATTGACCGCCAGTCAAAATGGACGGGATGCTTTCCCCCAAAAGGGACGGGGGCATGACGCAAGAGCAAAGTTCCCGGATGATCGCTCTGGTCTACGGGGAAAATAAACATAGCCTAAAACTGCTGGCCTGTATCTGCAGGATTACATGCAGTGCACTGCTGCCACACGATTGGCTGATTAGACAACCGCTTGAATGAGGTGTACACTGTACAGGCGTTCCCAATACAGTGCTTGGTGTATGTGTGTAAAAATTATTTGTCAATCGATTCACAACATAAATCCCGAAACATAAGCGTAATCTAATTCCAATGAGACTGGCGTTTTTTTTTTTTATTCCTTCTAAATTTAAAAAGTTTAACTTTTCAGTTAAAACACGTATGTGTTTGTTTATTAACAAATAATATTGAAAGCTAAACAATGCCTTACAGACAAATAATCAAAAGTGATATACTGAAAGTTAGGAATGTACCGAGTTAAATTGCAATGCAAATATGTGACGATTTAAATTGATAAAATGAAACGTGAATTGCAATACAAAGCGCCCTAAAGCTAAACATTGCCTCGTTCGCTAGTGGAGGCTCATGCTAACGGTTTTATGTATATACTTTCTGTTGTGATATCTCGGTCATGACGACCACAACTATGATAGACTCGTGTAAAATGCTGTTTCATAAATGGGTAGTTGTTTCTCTTGTCCCCATGGCAGCTGTCCCGTTCACAGGCGGCTCCGTTGAAATCAGATTGCAGTGTGTGATTTTGGTATATGATAATTATACCGTTAGATTGTTATTGAATATGTATAGACTGGTGAATTGTTTTTGCATAATTTATTCCGTACCTCAGTAAAAAGTATTTTGTAGTTTGTCTCAGAAATAATGAAAGGAATCTTTTTCAGTCATAGTTAGTCTTCAATATAATTTATTTTTTAGCATGAGAAAATCGTATTCGCAAATCTAGATTTGTGAATTGTGTCAAATTGAGAGTTGAGTGTATCATTACATCCCTACTGAAAGTGGATCCAGACATTAAGCAAAACACACTGAGCTGACAAGACACTGTAATAGGAGGTCAGTGCCAATTCTGCAATCGATTTAAACTTACCTTTCCTCTTTTTTCCTTTCTGGTCAACCGTGGTGGTTTCAATGGGAGAGGGGGTTTTCTTAACTGACAAGTCAATCCCCAGCAGACTAAAGAGCTTCTGTCGGTCTGGGGCAGGGAAGTGCTTTTCAACCAGAGATTGCAGAACACCTCTATGAGACAGAAAAATCGTATTATCATCAATAATCAACTTCAGTATAACAAACGTGACTTGTGCAAAACAAAGTCTTGTCCCTTTATCCATTTCATATTTTGTACAATTGCGTCACTAATATAGGAATGTCCATTATAAATAAATAAATATAAATAAATTATTTTGTTTGTACCACCTTACTGCAAATTAAAGCTTAAAAATAAAACGTATTGCATGCACACAAACGTAGATAGAATATATGGTGGCATGAATAGGAATCAAATTTACTTTGCAGTGGAGACAAAGTCATTGAGTTCTCCTCCACCTTCCTCCAAGGCCTCTAGTGTCCGAGCCTCCCCAGTTGATTGGAGACCAATAACCACACACTGCAATAAAAGATAAATGACACAGCCTTACTTGCATGTTTGACATCAAAAGCAGCAAACTACTAGGAAAGACCTGAATCTCACCTTTCCATTTTTTACCTCCTCCCTGGCGAGCTGCACCACCCTGCGGACCTTGGAGGCGATGCAAAGGTACTTGAAGAATCGCTGGTGGGCCGACCAGAATTGACCCCACATGGACTTCTTCATGCGCTGCTCAGCATCCATTAGGTTTGCAGCCTGATGAAATTTTTCACGGGCACTCACCCACTGTTCAGGCCAAACATAAACATTACTTAAATGCACTGTGTAACAAATTAACATTGTATTCAAATATGCATAAATGCCGCTTACCAAACGCACAGACTTGTTGTACATTTTGATGTAGTGGACAGTAAGAGGGACCTCCTCAATTTTAAATGTGACACCAGAGAAGCTCAGCTGCCTGGCGATGTACATGCCCCTCAGCTTCATATCCATGGCAACTATCTCCATGGCACCAACACCCCTGTTAAAGTGCAAGAATAAGAATTATTGTGTTAGTGCCTTCTTCCAGTTCAACGGACGTAAACCACTGTTCGTTCTCAGTTTCAAAATATACATTCAGTATTTGTACAGGCATTCAACAGAGAACTTTATGCCATAAAATCCAAAAGGTTTCACGGAACAGTGAGATGCAATGTGCATCAAGTAGCTAGTAACATGCAGACACAGTATTATCAAATTGGAAAGCCGTGATTTGCTTTTGGGTAATAAAAGGCTACATTTTGTGTCACAACTGGAACCATATAACATTGAAAGGCAACCTACTAATTTATATGACAAAAGGTCATGTCAGGAATTCGATTCAAGTATCAATTATTGTGCATCTGTTAGCCCAGTGACACCGTCCATGACACTTAAATTTCACATAATTTTGTACACAATTTCTGCATCGTTTTACCGAATTCTATTACTGATCGTTGCACTTAGTTTAATACAACCACTGGAACCCAGAATTGACCCCAGAATTGACCCCACATGGACTTCTTAAATTTCACATACTTTTGTACACAATTTCTGCATCGTTTTACCGAATTCTATTACTGAAAAAAAAGCAACGCAGATTATGTTTTAAAGGTTGATCAAATGCAAATAAATTCATGTTCATATTATTCTTTTAAAGCAAATTAAACAAATTTTTACTCCCCACTCACATAAGAGATCAGTCTACAACAAAGCTATTTAACCTGATCTACCTGACTGACCGGCCAGGGGGTCACATACGCAGGGTTAAAATGATATTTTGTGATCGGCCATTATATCACCACGCCACATGGGCATGCTATACCAGCTTGGAAAGCCACAAATCCCTAGATTTCTTACAAATAGATTATGATCACATATATATAATATACATATATATACACAGACGGGTGACAAATTAAAGGAAAACCCAACATAAAGTGTCTCAGTAAGGTGTTGGGCCACGACGTACAGAACAGCTTCAATGCGCCTTGGCATTGATTCTACAAGTCTCTGGAACTCTACTGGAGGGATGGAACACCATTCGTCCAAAAGATATTCCCTCATTTCGTGTTTTGATGATGGTGGTGGAGAGCGCTGTCTAACATGTCGGTCCAAAATCTCCCATAAGTGTTCAATTGGGTTGAGATCTGGTTACTGCGAAGGCCATAGCATATGATTCACATCATTTTCATACTCATCAAACCATTCAGTGACCCCTCGTGCCCTATGGATGTGGGCATTGTCATCCTGGAAGAGATCACTTCCATCTGAATAAAAATGTTTCACCATAGGATAAAGGTGCTCACTCAGAACAACTTTGTATTGATTTGCAGTGACCCTTCCCTCTAAGGGGACAAGAGGACCTAAACCATGCCGGCAAAATGCCCCCCACAGCATAACAGAGCCACTGGATCCCCTCACTGTTGGGGTCAAGCATTCAGGCCTTGTACGGTTCTCTTGGTGTATGCCACACATGCACTCGCCCACTTGTCGAGAATATGGTGAAGGATGACTCATCTGACCATATCACTTTTTTCCACATCTCTGTAGACCAGTGCCTATGGTTTTTGCACCACTGAACTCTCAAATGTGCATTCATCTTTGTAATGAGGGGTTTGTGCACTGCAATCCTACTATAATATCCCTCTCTATGTAATTGTCGACGGACTGTTCTTGCTGAAAGTCTGATCACGTCCTGCATTGACATTCTCAGTCACCTGAGGAAGATTTGCTCTTCTGTTTTTCCTTACATATCGCACTAATGCCCGAACATCACGGTCATCAAATGTGCGCTGTCGACCACAATTTCCGACCCTATTTACTGATGTCTTTCCCATAGATTTAAATGCAGACGTCACTTTAGTCACTGTTCCTAATGAAACACCAGCCAGTTGAGCAGTCTGTGACTGAAGCTCCTGCCATCCGTGCCCCAGCAATGAACCCTCTTTCAAAGTCACTTAGATCTTTTTCTCTTGCCATCTTGATACAAAATCAGAATCAACTGGGCCAGTTGAGCACGATTGGATGTTAATTGCTTAATTGTACCATGCAGTGCACCTGTGTGGAAGCATCTGCATTTGTTATGTTTCTCTACTCATTTATTCAGGTTTTTCCTTTAATTTGTCACCCGTCAATATATATATATATATATATATATATATATTCAGTACTGTGCATACGTTTTAGGCAGGGGATGCTGTTTTGAAGGCGAAGGGTGGTCACACCAAATGTTGTTTTGATACTGATTTGGTTTTCCCTCACTTTGTATTTCATGAATTGATAAAAAAGAAAAAAAATAATTCACATTTTTATATATATATACACATATATATATATACACACACACACACATATATATATATATATATATATTTTTTTTTCTTCTTTTTTTATATATTTTTTTATAACTTTAAAGACTTCACACCTGCCTAAAGCTTTTGCACAGTACTGTATATACACATACATACATACACACTCACTGGCCACTTCATTAGGTACACCTGTTCAACTGCTCGTTAACGCAAATATCTAATCAGCCAATCACATGGCAGCAACTCAATGCATTTAGGCATGTAGACATGGTCAAGACGACCTGGTGAAGTTCAAACAGAGCATCAGAATGGGGAAGAAAGGTGATTTAAGTGACTTTGAACGTGGCATGCTTGTTGGTGCCAGGCGGGCTGGTCTGAGTATTTCAGAAACTGCTGATCAACTGGGATTTTCACACACACAACCATCTCTAGGGTTTACAGAGAATGGTCCAAAAAGGAGAAAATATCCAGTGAGCGGCAGTTCTCTGGGCGAAAACGCCTTGTTGATGCCAGCGGTCAGAGGAGAATGGCCAGACTGGTTCAAGATGATAGAAAGGCAACAGTAACTCAAATAACCACTCGTTACAACCAAGGTATGCAGAAGACCAGTTCTGAAGGCAAAAGGGGGTCCAACCGGGTACTAGCAAGGTGTACCTAATAAAGTGGCCAGTGAGTGTATATACATACACTATATGGACAAAAGTATTGGGACACCTACACATTACACCTACAGGAGCTTTTATGACATCCCATTCCAAATTCATAGGCATTAATATGAAGTTGATCCCCACTTTGCAGCTATAACAACTTCCACTCTTCTGGGAAGGCTTTCTACAAGTTTTTGGAGTGTGTGTGTGTGGGAACATTTGCCCATTCATCCAGAAGAGCATTTGTGAGGTCAGACACTGATGTTGGACGAGAGGGCCTGGCTCGCAATCTCCATTCTAGTTCATCCGAAAGGTGTTCAATGGGGTTGAGGTCAGGGCTCTGTGCGGGCCAGTCAGGTTCTTCCACACTGAACTCATCCAACCAATCCTTTATGGAACTTGCTTTGTGCACTGGGGCACAGTCATGCTGGAACAGAAAAGGGCCTTCCCTAAACTGTTTCCACAAAGTTGGAAGCATAGAATGATTCAAAATGACTTAGTAAGATGAAGCATTAAGATTTCCCTTCACTGGAACTTAGGGGCCTAGGCCAACCCCAGAAAAACAACCCCATAGCATTATCCCTCCTCCACCAAACTTTACAGTTGGTATAATGCAGTCAGGCAGGTAACGTTCCCCTGGCACACATTTCCACTCCTCCAGAGTCCAGTGGCGGCGTGCTTTACACCACTCCATCCAACGCTTGGTATTGTGCTTGGTGATGTAAGGCTTGCACGCAGCTGCTCGGCCATGGAAACCCATGCCATGAAGCTCCCGGCGCATAGTTTTGGTGCTGATATTAATGCCAGAGCTGGTTTGGATCTGCAGTTATTGAGTCAGCAGAGCATTAGCGACTTTTACGCACTATGCGCCTCAGCACTCGGCGACCCCGCTCTGTAACTGTACGTGGTCTGCCACTTCGTGGCTGAGTTGCTGTGGTTCCTAAACGTTTCCACTTTGCAATAATACCACTTAGTTGATCGTGGAATATCTAGGAGAGAAGAAATTTTACGAACTGACTTGTTGCAATGGTAGCATCCTATTACAGTACCACGTTCAAATTCACTAAGCTCTTTAGAACGACCCATTCTTTCACAAATGTTTGTAAAGGCAGACTGCATGGCTAGATGCTTGATTTTATACACGTATGGCAATGGGACTGAATGAAACACCTGAATTCAATGATTAAGAGGAGTGTCCCAATACTTTTGTTCATATAGTGTCTTTTTTTGCCGCTGTAGCGCAGTTGTATTGTAGCCTGTAGGGCCTTCATTAAATTAACATGTTCCTTTTCCAATTTCTGAACATTTCTCACTCTTACACAAATTGGTTGTTGCAACCTCTAATGGGACTCAGTTGTTGTCCGACATTTGCTAGCATTTTCCGATCTTGTGCTCGTCTCAGCTGCCCTGAGCTTTGTTTTGGCCTGTTTAACTTCCTTCCTGTAACTTCCTCCCTGACAAAGAGAATGCGGTGCATGTTGCCCTCTGCTCCAATAGTCAGGGCATTAACTATTGAGCTCCTATGTTCCATTGCTGAGGCCAAGCACTTAAGTACCTGATTGTGTTGCCAGGTATATCTTCCTTGAGTAAGGCTAGTCTTGCACCCAGACATTATTTGTTTGAGATTAGCTGTGCTTTGGTGCACTTAAATTCCTCTGTAAGCCCGGTAAGCGGCAGCTCCAGAGCATCTTTCCCTTAGAGACCCAGGCTACTAAGACATCTTGGCACCCCATACCATTCCCTAGCATAAACGCTAACTCTTCTTTCTAGCGTTTCAACTTTAATGATGGGTATATCATACACTGTCAATGGCCACATGAGTAGAAGACCAAACTAGGCAGCACAGCTTTAGGTTACCTGGCAACCCTGACTTCTCAATGCTTTCTAGGCCTCTGTTCAAGTCAATCCTTAATTCCTCAACCTGCGCCGAGTATTTTAAGGGTAGCTAGCATTGTACCATTTTCCGAGACTTTTGACAGGTTTTTCGATCACTGTCGAAATCACCCCTAGTTCTATTATAGTCGATACGTTTGACTCCTCTCTATGGGAGAAATTGTACCACAACGCCCCATAGGTTGCGAACATCGAACAACCCCTGCTGACCGGAGGTCCATCCTTCACTCCTGACCGCCCACACTAAACACCGCCTGCGCCAGAGAGGGCGCTGTCATATCCAATCAGTATCAAGATACAAAAGGTGTGAGGCGTAGCCCAGCTAGCCGAAGCACAGATGTCCGAGACAGACACACCCTTGGAAAACACCCACGAGGCGGCAATTCCGCGAGCGCAATGTGCGCGTATGGCCATAAGGCGGGCAAAACAGACAAACAACTGATCCGTGGAACAGAATCCCCTTGTCCTATCCATGTAACAGTGCAGCGCGCGTATAGGGCACAGACACTCCAGGGAGCATAGATCCGTATCGGGACTAAGACACTCCTTAGTCTCTGAGAAACAGAGAAATGCCAAAAGTGTTTCAAACGTCCCCAGTTTCCCCTACGTCCTCGTGTTAGCTCAACTTTTGTTTTAAGATTTCTGGCGATTGTATCACAAGTGGAAAGCGCTGCAGACATTAAATCAGCAGTAGTATACGGTCTGCAGTGTTAATGCTTGTTCAATACTGATTATTTTACCATTTAAATACATTTTAAATAATCTTAACCCTCTGAGACCTAGGGTCTTTTATTGCCGTTTTTGATATCTTTATATTTTAACCAATATTGCAGTTATTTCTGGTAGTACACTGATGTAACACATATCCCCAGATTCAGTACAGTTGAGGCTAATCAAGTGTGACACTCAAACCACATTTTTGGACAGTAGAATATGACATAATAACCATAATAAACAAAAACAAAAAAACGGCCATTGAATTTCTTCAGTTTTAATAGCAAAACAGCAAAAAAGCATGAAAGTAAAGTTTAAATTCAGTTATGATGTAGCCACTGGTGTTTGGAATCATAGGGAAGTGTCTGGGACCTTATAAATCACTTTCCCACTAAACTATTTACAATATGGTGACCATTGTTCATACTCATTTTCACAGTCAAAATGTTCTACCACCCTGAAAAAGGAAATCTTGTGGTCTAGAGGTCCCTAACTGTGATACTTGGCAGTTTCTGTAAAGTATCTCACATAGGTGGTTCTGACACTCCTTACACTGCCATGGAGTGTATTTATTGCACAGTTTGCACTTCCGGTGGCCTACTGGTGCCCTATCTGAATGTACATTGGCTGGAACAATGGCCACAGGAGTGTGTCCATATTGCCTCTGCTGTGGTCTTATCCAGTTACACCCCACACAGTTCAGTAGTGTGCAGCTCAAAAAAGACCTGATGTGACATGTTTTTGCACATACTTATTTGTGGAGAATTAATGAATTGGTGACAGAAATAAATGTCCAGAAAGTGGAAAGACGTTGGCGATTGCTGGGCTACAGGACAGGAGCATGAGCAGAGAGGTGCCCGCTGGTCTGTGCTGGAGGGTGCTTGCTGATTTACAGGAATTGCAGACTTTGTAGCACTCTGTTGTTCTTCAACACTAATAAAAAAATAAAGAAAAAAATGTTACAACAGTAACAGTAATAGCAATTCAGTTACAACATTTATAATGAAATTAAACTTCATGCAGAGTACCTGAACACAGACCCCTGCACACACTTTTGTCAGGCAAGATCTGCATTTTACATCCCACCCCCATTCAGCCTAAATTTCACACCCTACCCTCTACACCCAACACCTATGCAACCTCCCCCCACATTTACATTAGAATCAAGTTACAATGTTGGTTATCATCACAAAACATCAATTACATATGATAATTCAAACGAAATGGCAAACAAGTATCATTTGGAAAATAGTAACAAATTACCATGGCTATTTCTCAATATCATGGAATCTTGTGAAGATACTGAGATGATAAAATTATGCCAGGTAAGTGAGCTAGGGCACGCGTCGGTACGCGCACTAAGCTACACTTACTTTCAACACACCAGCGGGAAACAATAACAGGCTAATATTCCTTTCAATAAAACATTGGCAATTATTCACGTGCATCCAAATATTATTACAATTTGAAACTACTTACTTGCCCTCAAATGGATCTATTCCTTTTCTAAAATGGTCAACATCTTGGGATTCTTGGCTGGAGCAGGTGTCTGGAAACGACGCGCTGTCCTCTCCCTCCTCGCTTTGAAATATCCTCTCAATAGCTTCTTATCGAGTGAGTGTCTTCTAGCCATACTTGCTTGTAAAAGTTAAAAATACAGTTGTGTTGCGTCTCTCATCCGCTGTATGATCCAATATGACATGATTCTAATGGAAAGTGTTTATTTTCATTGACATACAGGCTGTCGATTGTCAAATAGTTATCTTCGTAATTCTTTGGAGTAAACACTCGGAACGTTAAATCACATGACCTATACTGTCCAATGACTTCATAAAACCCAGCGAAAACAACAATAGATCAACAGATTATATAGATAAGCGAGGGGCAACGCAACCTACGGGGCTACGCGCAAAGAATGTTCCCTACTTTTGCAGATCTGTGGAAAAGTGAACAACTTACATCGACCAAAATGGTCTTCAATTAAAGCTACAGTCCTCTAGTTTAAAATAAAAAAATCGTCTCTACCAAATCCTTCATATAAAACGAACTATTGGGTTTAGAGGGTGACTGATGAGCGTGCCCACGCGTCCGATCTCAGAGGGTTAATGGAACTGTACTGCCGCTTGTTTAAATAACCTACGTGTTATCAGCCAGTCTGCTCATTTTGACACTGCACTTTGTATTGTTGGATTTGGCCGATTCAGTCGCGCTACAGTAACAAATAAAGGAATTCGTTTTGTAGCAAGCAATTACTTATGGTGCCTAAGGGTATAATAGTTAGCTACGCACACTTCAGCTTGCTAACGTCCACTTGGCCAGAATTGTTTGTAACGTTAAAGCAAGTAGAATTCACATGCAGTGGTAATACAGGACGGAAATGGAATCCAAAAGAGGCAGTACAGCAAGATTAGAAATGACACTTATGGAATCCCGGGATAGTATAGTAAGAAAAGCGGCACCCACGTTAGCAACAGGACGGAAATAGAATCCACAAGAGGCAGTACTGCAAGCAAAAGCAGCCCTTTAACATACGGAAATAGTAGGACAAGTATAACATGGACGAGGAGGATCTGGAATTGGTACAAGTAAATCGAGATGGTCAAAAGCAACCCCTTTGGAAGAACGCAAATTAGTGATAGAACAGATACATAAGCAAGAGAAAGCAGTAAGGAGCGCTAAAACTGTCTCACAAGCCAAACAGGGGCGATGGATGAACTGGGAAAGTGTAGAGCAAAGGAAAATTACCTTTAAGGACTTGTGGGGAATGGAATCCACAAGAATCAGCTTCATGGTTAGGGCAACCTACGATGTACTGCCAACACCGACAAATCTTAGCCGATGGGTAGGTGAAGATCCAACATGCCCCCTCTGTGGCGGGACGGCTAATCTCAAACACATTATGGCTGGGTGCAGGACGAGCCTTACTCAAGGAAGATACACCTGGCGAGTACTAAAAGGCTTGGCAGAAGCAATAGAGCATAGGCACTCAACAGTTAATGCCCTACCAAATGGAGCAGAGGGCGACATGCACCACATTCGCTTTGTCAGGGAGGGAGTTCCGGGAAAGAAGAGATATAGGGCAAAACAAAACTGAGGAGAGAATATGATTGAAAAATGCTTGCTGATGTCGGCCAACAACTGAGTGTCCCATCAGAGATTGCAACAACCAACTTAAGACCAGACTTATTACTCTGGTGCAACACACAGCAAACTGTTTATTTTATAGCGCTAACAGTCCCGTGGGAAGAAGCAATAGACGAGGCATACGAAAGAAAGAAACTACGCTATAGAAAATTAGCAGCTAAGGCAGAACAGCAAGGTTGGAGAACAAAGGTGTGTCCTGTGGAAGTTGGATGCCATGGATTTGTGGCAATTTCAACAACCAACCTACTTAAGGAGTTAGGGATATGCGGCAAACAATGCCGCCAGACCATAAAAGCTATATCAGATATAGCAGAAAGAAGTAGCCAGTGGCTGTGGCTGAAAAAGAAGGATCCTATAAGGGCACAAAAGTAAAGAACATCATTTTGAAAAACGATAAAAAGGTTTAATCTCAGAACAAAGGTATAAAAGGTAAGTCTTTCCTGCCGAGCGCTTTACCAAGCTTGCAGGAACAGTAGGGAAAGATTATCTTCTTTTCAGGTGGTAAGTATCCCTGCAGAGTTGGCAGAAAGTGCCTGCAGGAATAGGGAATAGGGATAGGTGTAGGGATATCTGCAGGGCGTCATAAATTAAGCCTGCAGTAACAGAGTAGGGAAAGATTCTTCTTTTCAGTGGTAAGTATCCCTGCAGCGTTGGCATTAAAAGCCTGCAGGAATAGGAAATAGGGATAGGTATAGGGCTATCTCAGCCTAATAAACAACTTTTTTTGTTTTTTTAAATAACTGGCCGTGCTGAGAGCGGTTATAGTGGGGGGTGGCTCTGAGACGTCATTGCTCACCGTTAAGCCTTCTGGAGGTGTCATGGGCTCAAATTAACAAAACATCCAGGATAGAGGGTGCTAACTTGAAAACCCCAATGACATATCTGTTCTCAACCCAAGTCCATTCTAAAATATTGTCTTTTGAAGTGCTCATCTTGGAGCATGGCATAATGGATATTATAACATCCTATCCTGTGTATATTGAAATGACCACGTCATAATGAACTTACCACAGTTTGTTGACGGTTAAATCCCACTATGTCTGGCTAAGCACGGTAGCGTGAGGTGTCCTAACCCAACGCTGTTTTGCAGTATTATCAGTAAGCTATCATTTATGGTGCCTTAACTTCAGACTAGCTAATGTTAGACTCCATGGAAATAACGTTAACATCCAAATTGTGATGGTTAGTGTTCACTAAATTAAAACACAAAACCGGCGCCGCTGTTGAATGCATTATATGGGAACACTTGATACGTGTGGGCATTAGTTCTAATTATATTTGAGAAAACGTTCGGCATTTTTCAACTTCAGATATAGACACATGTACAGTACTGTACATAAGTTTTAGGCAGGGGATGCTGTTTTGAAGGCGAAGGGTGGTCACACCAAATGTTGTTTTGATACCGATTTGGTTTTCCCTCACTTTGTATTTCATGAATTGATTTAAAAAAAACAAAATTATTCACATTTATATATATATTTTCTTTTTATAACTTTAAAGACTTCACACCTGCCTAAAATTTTTGCACAGTACTGTATATCTTAATATTTTTGATGCAAACGTTATTGTGTATACCAAAGAGGCCAGAGACTTTGAATTGTCTTTTAAAATGACTGAAATCGAGTTTCAGTAATGTGAAGCAGATTTATGACATCTTGCCATTTACCAATCATTCTACAAAATACATATGTTGAAGGCACATGTTGAAGCTTAGGTATTTACTTAACTAGGTGATCGCAATCGCTGCCGTATTGTGTTTTCTAACGCAAGCTTCACTCTATCCCTGAACAGGCTGAACCAACATTCCTTTAAATTAACTCACAATGGGCTTGCGCTAGCATTCTACAGCATGCTGAACCAAACTGTCATTTCTGCTGTTCGATAACAAATACTGCGTTCAGCTATTTGAGAGTGAAGAGTACAAAAAAAAAAAAGCACATTTAAAAATTCTCAGTAACGGAATGCAAATTAAAAGAAGCAAAGTAGAATACGTATTTTTAAATGTACTCAAGTACCACATGGTTTTAATACTTACAATGACAAACCTTCAAAAACACTACAAGTACAGTAGTGTGAGTATTTATAATTCGCTACTTTACACCCCTGCTAATCTCCCCAGAAGGTATCGGCCTAATTAAATACATTTTTACTAAATGTAATTGGCTATGTTCACCAGGATGTTACCTTTCATGAGATGTCAACATTATGCATGTGGCCCTTGTAGATTTGGAACTACAGTATAATCAATTCATCTTGGGTATGTCATTTTAGGCAGATTTCCCCAAAATAGCCTCAGGGAAGAAAGGTTTTGCTTTTAATTTGAATTTATGTAACTAATGAAAAGTAATGCATGTAGACTGTTTCACAATGTTCTACTGTGATTTCATTTGGAACAAACTCCTCATAGTTTCCCATTTGAAGCTAGTTGTGAAAAAAAGATAAGATGCATCAAATTAACATTTAATGTCTGTCTCCAAGCGCTGGATTTATTTACATTGTGATGGCTTGTTACTTAAGGACTGTCCAAATGTGGATGCAATATCTCCATTGAATACACCAAATCAGAATAGGACATCATATTGTATGGCACATCGTCATCACTACCTGCGTTCTACAGCTTGTATGAAGTTGCTGAACTCTTTGAATGGGGTTCCCTCACCCCAGATGCCCAGTCGATTCATGTAGGCCATGTTCCTGGGCTCAGAGGCACCTGTATTTGCAAGACAAAGACAGTCCAAACTCAATTATAACTATTACAGTCACTTGAAAAATGAACACAGGTTATGTTTTTTTGTAAAACATCTGTTATCTTACCTGTGGCGCTAGCATACACAACACGGGCTTTAGGGAGTTTATTCTGCAGCTCAAGGACAGCTAGTCCTGTCTTGGTAGGTTTTGATGATCCAATTGGACATACATTTTTGGCTTTGTGACACTCGTCATAGACTATCTTTAAGTGGTTTGTTAAAGAAATAAATCCTACTAAGGAAAACGTTACAGTAAAAGTTATATTTTATGCAGGGTAATATTGTAAAAACATTAATGTTGGTCTTGCAAATCAATCCATGAAAAAACATGCTCCATTCTCCTACCAGTGCCCTGACCCAGTCACTGCCAATTCACCTGGAGTCGGTCTGTGTGTCCTATGTGTGTGAGCAAGTTCGTCGTTAAATGTTGGGTGAGCGAGTCTGGCGCAAATTGGCTGCCGTGGTATCACTCAGACTGAGTGTTGTGTTTAATAGCTGTCGGTCCATTCGTTGTTCGTTCTGTGTAATTAATTGGCGACCAATTTGTGTAAAGCGCTTTGAGTCTCGAGAAAAGCGCTAAAAACTAAATAAAAGGAATTATTATTATTATTATTATTATTATTATTATTATTAATAATACTTAAGTTTTTTGGGTTCATTTTTAACTATTTCAGAACTTTGGATTTGAGGATACAACTCCATCGAAGTCCTCACCACACCAGTGGAGGAGCTGTTTGAAACGGGTCTTGTACTTTCCCCCAGACTGGCTCTCTCCAATTAATGAAGAGTAGGTGGCAAAGATAACACCTTTCTTCACACTCCCATTGTGTTTGGAGGAGATCTTTCCATATTTGAACTGAAATATGGAAAAAGAAAAACATCTTCGACTATTCCAGGACAAACAGTATATAAAGTATACAAACTAAGGCACTCATGCATTACATACTCTGGTGATGCCAATGTAATAATTACTACTAAAAGCAGTCAAATAAAAAAAATTTCATCCCTGGCAAAGTCTTGATAGTGATTACATCAAAATGGTACTAATAAATATAGCCATTACCTTGTTTAGCGAATGGACCTGAATATTTTTAGCTCCTATATCCCGCAGATCTCTCTCAGCATCGTACTTCAAGTCATTTGAAACACTAAACCTAAAAAGGACGGTAAAGTGACGTGAAGGGGCAATACATACTTTTGTAGTTTGCAGTTAATGACTCGCCTGTTCTCTTTACCAGAGAGATCTCTTCCTGCCCAGAAGGTAGTTCTCATAAATTATCCCAGCGATGGTCCTCCCCTTGCCCACGCCAGCTCCGTCACCAATCAAATAGGATGCTCGGTCACCGTTAGGGAGGAACGTCTCATGTTGCTGGGAGTATTTTGACAGATTTAAGAAGTCTTGAGTCAACTACTAAGCTTTAAAACAAATCAAAAGGCCATCTAAGGCAAAGTCAATAAGTTTTGATCCATTTCCACACAAAGTCAGCTTCGATTAAATTTGTTACACATCGGGGAAGTTATTTTCGCGTTTCAATTGGCAAAGGTTGTCGGTACAAAGAGATCATAAAATACAACCGCTGCGTCCCTTTTTTGCTACCCATGATGTCCTTGCTAGGGCGACTCGTCGATTCTAGTCGATTCTAATCAATTTCGAAAATACGTCAATTTGCCTCACGTTCGTCGATGCATCGCAATTAAGTCCAACTAACTGTGGATTCCCACAGAAAACAGGACGCAGTCAGGGTTTTTCCTGCATTTAGATTTAAAAAGCAGCCGCCTTCAAATACCGTGCCCCCTCCAGCTCTTGACAAAACTTTAAAGGGTGTCTTCTTGGAACACACTATTTTATTTTTAACAAGCGTTGCACTTGGTGGATTTCTGCTGGATTTGTAACTGCAAATGCGGCATTACGCCAATATGGTAGCGCTGTAGGCCTAAACAAATTTACGTCAAGCCGGCTGCTTTATTTTATAATATTTTAATTCTAATAAAATTGTTTTGATTAACAAGTTGCGATTTGGTACGTATGTGTACATTTATGACCACTAGCCTCCGCTTTAAAACAATGCTAGCTTGATGAGAGTACTTTCGCTATGTTTGTCGGGTCAGACTTGAGGAGAGCTCTATTAACCATTTGCCTGCCGGTTGCCTAGATGAGAGGCAAGTTCCTGTCACTGCAAGGTAACGAGAAAAACCTGGAATAGAATTTTCAGAGAGTTGGTTGCTCTAACGCAATGAAAGTAGAGTGGATGCACATGATTTATGTTAAGTGATTCACGTTTTGTAATTTCGAATAATTTTTGGCATAACTTTATAAATAATTGTATTTAAAACCAATACACAGGCTTGAAAAACCTTACAGTGGAGGCGTCAATAAATAAATACAAAATAATAAATAAGGTCTTATGATTATAGATGGGTGCACAGACGTTATATTTATTGAGTACAAAACAGACCTTTAAAATTAGGGTTAGATCAGTCGACTAATCAAAAAATAATCGTTAGAAAATGTATCTTTGGGTGCAGCCCTTGTCATACCACACTGAACCTGGACTTAATACACGTATTTCTAGCTACACCTTTGAGTCCAGCAGTTCTCTTTAGTACAAAATCCAAACAAATCCGACATTTTTAAAATATTCCATCGATTGAGACAAAGTCTACCGGTATAAGCACCTCACAACCGCAAATTATTTTTACTTGATAGTTATGTGGCTATGAACGACAGCTATATTTTCGGGTAGTAATTTGAGGTGGAAACACGAAACAGATCTAGGATTACGTAGACGTTGGTACTGATTAGGTAACGGTTTAAGAGTACGAAAGTAATCGCTGAAAATTGGCCACTCGTTACCTGAGCTGCA
This sequence comes from Galaxias olidus, assembly GCA_026901105.3. Classification (NCBI taxonomy): domain Eukaryota; kingdom Metazoa; phylum Chordata; class Actinopteri; order Galaxiiformes; family Galaxiidae; genus Galaxias; species Galaxias olidus. Next base: position 19,313 of record JAPMUY010000170.1, on the reverse strand, counting down.
TATGTGATGGCTTCCAGCTGCAGGGCTGAGAGCCAGCCGTGGTCAATGGTCTCCTCCGGGATGGACAGTTTGTACCACACATTGGGGGGGCACACACTGGAAAGGGAGCTTGTCTCTACAACAGGGTCAGGATGCCGCAGACCTATTCTTACTAAAAATACACAACGTCTTGATTGTCGAAATGTCCACATCAGAAATTTGATACATTACATTAAATAATGCCTCAAACTGAATTTCCATATATTTTATTAGAGGAGCTTGCCTACATTTCATGGGCATATACTCTGCATATGTCTCAGCATGGCCCAATTCTTCTTCGTCCTCTTCCTCTGGCTCCTCGTCGGTAATCCTCGGGAGTTTCTATTCATTAAAATACCAAGAACAGGCTAAGCATTCAAAACAGTGCACTCCCCATTGTTTAACAGAGTTTTGTTTTCAAAAGACTTTAGGGCTGCACGACATGAGGGAAATATGCGATAACGTTAATTGAGACAATATGACTTGAGATACATACAGATAGACGTGAACACAGTGCTGCATTCAGTTTACTGCTAAAACACAACAAATTGCCCTTTATTCAATTAAATTGTTTTTTTAAATCTAATCGAATGTTCCTTCTGAAAAAAATAAAGCAGCAGTAAAAAAATTTAAGAAAAATTATTACATTTTAAAGTGCCATTTCCCCCTCCTACTCTCTCCCAACTCCTTTCCTACCATGTCTCCCCCCAGTTCCACCCACCCTACCTCCCATTGCACTGTGTCTCTTAAAACGTCTAGCATACTTTAACTCAATTGTCAAAATTAAAACACTTAAAAACCACTAACATTTCTTTCACATGTCACAACTATACAGACTTAAGAGTTAACATGCTAGTTTTGAAACAATTGCATTGACATTTCCCGATGTGCTACACAGCCTCTCTGAGGACGAGCTAGTCGCCGCATGTCAATTAAAGAGTTATTCTTTTCTTGTCTAACACTTGACAGTAAGCGCGGTCAAGAAGTTGGCCATTGCCCTGGGTAACTGATGCAAACACTAAAGGCTCCACTATACTTCAAGCGAAAGCAAACTTTTCTGGTTCTCTTTCGTTTGTTCGCCGAGGCTGTGATGGTATACATGTTTACGACTGTTTTGAGTTCGCGGTAGCTTACACCCCAATACAGCAAGGGGAACCAAACGTTACGGACCGCAAAAAAAACCCAATACGAGTGGTTACGAGTTTTAAAAAGTGTTGATATTTTTTAACTTCTTCAGTTACGCTGCTCTCAAAAGTATTCATAGTTAAAGACACAATTCCAGAATTTTCAAAATAAGTGCCGCTGTGACCAAAACGAACAGTAAATGCTCTACCCGGAAACCAAACATAGCCATCCAAAGCTTTCGTCAGCGCAGGCTACCAGCCACTTGGACCAATCACATAGGATGTTCGCCGCTGTTCACTTTTGCCTCATTCGCCGAGCTAGAAAAAATTGGCTGCGCAGTTCCACGCGAATGAACAACCAAAGCGACAACGCTTCGCAGATTTTTGTTCGCCTACCCTCGGCGAAAGCGAACCATTTTGATTTCACGTGAAGTATACTGGAGCCTTAAAACACACAAAAAAAAAACTAAAAAAGTTAAATCATAACACAATGACTTTCACTAAATACAGTAACTATATATCTTTCATCAAACAAACAGTTACACGTTTGTTGTAGCGATTAAATTACTAAATTAGCAGCGCCGGAAATAAATTATAGATCAACGGACCCGTAGCAATATTGCGCAGCCGTAGCAAATTTCGCTGCCACAAATAGCATGGTATGTTTTAGACAAAGTCATTACATTGCATATTAGACACTGTAATGTAAAAGAATATTCAATTTGTTAAATATGCAGCCAAATATAATACTACATTCAAAGTAAAATATCGCAGTGTTTATCGCGCAATTCAACATTGCAATGACGAAAAAAAAATATATGTAGTGCAGCCCTTGGAAAATTGTATTTGAATTCATGTCTGTCAAATTGATCTTAAGAACAATGTTTAATATATACATTTATATATTAATAAATACATACAGTGCATCCGGAAAGTACTCATACCCCTTCACTTTTTCCACATTTTATTATGTTACAGCCTAATTCCAAAATGGATTAAATTAAAAAAAATTCTCAACATTCTACACACGATACCGAATAATGACAAAGTGAAAAAAGTTTTAGAATTTTTTGCAAATGTATTAAAAATAAAAATATAAAATATCACATGTACGTAAGTATTCACACCCTTTACTCAATACTTTGTTGAAGCACCTTTGGCAGCAATTACAGCCTCAAGTCTTCTTGAGTATGATGCTACAAGCTTGCCACACCCATTTTGGGGAACTTTCTCCCATTCTTCTTTGCAGATCGTCTCAAGCTCCCTTCAGGTTGGATGGGGAGCGTCATTGCACAGCCATTTTCAGATCTCTCCAAAGATGTTCAATCGGGGCTCTGGCTGGGCCACTCAAGGACATTCACAGACTTGTCCCAAAGCCACTCCTTTGTTATCTTGGCTGTGTGCTTAGGGTCGTTGTCCTGTTGGAAGGTCAACCTTTGCCCCAGTCTGAGGTCCAGAGCGCTCTGGAGCAGGTTTTCATCAAGGATCTCTCTGTACATTGCTGCATTCATCTTTCCCTTGATCTTGACTAGTCTCCCAGTTCCTGCCGCTGAAAAACACCCCCACAGCATGATGCTGCCACCACCATGCTTCACTGTAGGGATGGTATTGGCCAGGTGATGAGCAGTGCCTGGTTTCCTCCAGACATGACGCTTGGCATTCAGGCCAAAGAGTTCAGTCTTGGTTTCATCAGGCCAGAGAATTTTGTTTCTCATGATCTGAGAGTCCTTTAGGTGCCTTTTGGCAAACTCCATGTGGGCTGTCATGTGCCTTTTACTGAGGAGTGGCTTCCGTCTGGCCACTCTACCATAAAGGCCTGATTGGTGGAGTGCTGCAGAGATGGTTGTCCTTCTGGAAGGTTCTCCCATCTCCACAGAGGAACACTGGAGCTCTGTCAGAGTGACCATCGGGTTCTTGGTCACCTCCCTGACCAAGGCCCTTCTCCCCAGATTGCTCAGTGTGGCCGGGCAGCCAGCCCTAGGAAGAGTGATGGTGGTTCCACACTTCTTCCATTTGCGAATGATGGAGACCACTGTGCTCGTTGGGACCTTCAATGCTGCAGAAATTTTTTTGTACCCTTCCCCAGATCTGTGCCTCGATACAATCCTGTCTCAGAGGTCTACAGACAATTCCTTGGACTTCATAACTGGGTTTGTGCTCTGACATGCACTGACAACTGTGGGACCTTATATAAACAGGTGTATGCCTTTCCAAATCATGTCCAATCAATTTAATTTACCACAGGTGGACTCCAATCAAGTTGTATAAACATCTCAAGGATGATCAGTGGAAACGGGATGCGCCTGAGCTCAATTTTGAATGTCACAGCAAAGGGTGTGAATACTTATGTACGTGTGATATTTTAGTGTTTTATTTTCAATACGTTCGCAAAAAATTCAAAAAAACTTTTTTCACTTTGTCATTATGCGGTATTATATGTAGAATGTTGAGAACATTTTTTTATTTAATCCATTTTGGAATTAGGCTGTAACATAATAAAATGTGGAAAAAGTGAAGGGGTATGAATACTTTCCGGATGCACTGTGTATAAATTAACAACTGTAAACGGTTAACACTCACTACGGTAGGTGAGAAGCTCCTTACTTTCATGTCCTCATTTACCCATATCCTGGCAACATCTTTACTGGACACTTCCTTCTTGATGCCATTGCTTAGATCCGCTAAAAACATGGAAAAGCATGCCTGCCTTGTTAAAAATCATGTCACCTTCTTAATACATACTCATGACAGCCTATAAGTAAAAAGTGGATAAAACTGAGACATGGAAAACATGAAACTTGATCTGAATGTGTAAAGCTTTCCTATTTACAAACACAATTAACCCAGTGTGACCCCCGATAACACTAATTGGACCCCTGGTCTTGGTCCCATGCACACCTGATTTAAAGATCTTTGATGTTACCAGAAATATTTCTGCGAGGATGAAAGCATTCCTTTGCATTGATTTTTTTCAAAACATGTATACCTCTGGTGACAAGACCCCTGAGATTAGTGCATATTAACAAACCAGCCCGCTAGCCATTACACCCGTTTAGCTCCATATAATAAAATACATTAATATTGTTGTGGGTTCCTTTTTGCATCATGTCTTACGATTGAGTGGTAACTTTACTTAGACGTGGTGTTTGATTTAGCCGTTACTTTGTCTTTATTTTCCTCATATCCGGTGGCGGCTCGTCTGCAGAGGGCGTTAGGGCACAGCCCTCCCTAGCTCTCCCAGGTTTTTTTTAAATAAACAATAATTACTTATTTTAAGCATGTATGTGTTTTAAATGCACAAAAACGTGTAATATATAACATATAAATTATTATGTTTATGGTAAAATTAGTTGACTGTTCATCCCATAGACGTTTTTCTGTCTATGGCTCATCCCCTCTCTCTAGCTAGCACTTCAGCGCTTCTGGGGTGGTAGAAAAATAGCACACAGTGCATCTCTATGGCTCTGATTCAGTGCAGCAGCCCCAGCCAATGGCTGACTGAAGAAATGCACATAGCAACAGTGGCAACATAAATGTAGCCAATCAGAGTCCTCGAATCTGCTGCCAGAAAAGGCTGTAAGTTTGCTGCCCTAAGCAGAGTCAGCCTGTGGAAGCGAAAGTTGGTTTTGTGATCTGCCATAAGATCCAGAGAGAAGAAGACCATGATGAACGCAGAGATGCAAGACCCAGGATGTCAGGCGCCTGTGCTAACTCGATTATCTTCATCGAAACCCTTTGGAACGGAGAACTTTGGTGGAGAAAATAAAGAGAGCTTGGACCAGATCACCAAATATTAATATAGAACAACAGGCTAGCCAGAACAGTAAAGAAAAGTGCACGTGGGGCCTAAGTTCAACTTACAGGCCGGTCATACAATTGTAAACATATTTCGCTTGTTTTGTTAAATGTATGCTAAATAACCACGGAATGTTCGCTAATGGTTCAAGTGTACGGTATAAACAAAGTAGTGTTATTTTTACGTGTAGGAGCTGGAGTGTCGAATACAGTGTCTTATCCTTGACTATCTGCATGTTTAAATCCTTGCCAGGAATGTGTAATATGTTTCTGTATATTTACTGTGTACTTTTTGTAATGTGTTTTTGATATGCTAGCTAGTCAGTTGTACTTTTGCATTGAGGAAATGGGTTGTGATGTGGGTTTATTAGCGTTAGTAACGTTATGTTTGTAAAGCTATACAATCACATTGTTTAATTTGACACTACCCTTTTATTGATGAATGTGGCAAAGACGGAGCTGGAGTGTCCAATACCATGTCTTATCCTTGACCATGACCTGCATGCATGCAACGTTTTGTGTGAGAATCTAATGGAAGCTGACACTTCTCTATTTTGAAGATGATCAAGACCTACCTGAAGAAGAGTATGACACTGGAATGCCTGAATGCTCTGGCTATGCTCTCTATGGAGAAACAACTCATCTAAAAAATCCCTGACTTTAATAATTAAGTAATTTAGATATTTACCACTCAGAATGGCAGAATGGCCAAAAAAAATAAGATGCCAGACACACAGCTCCCCTGACCCCATTTGTTTTTGTAGTTGACTTTAGTAAGATGTTATTGTGTAAGAATGCCTCACATGTTTAATATTGACATTTAATAAATACTTACTGTTTAGCAGAACACTGGTGTCCTGCACTTAAGTGTTTAATTGTATTTGTGAAGCTGACTGAATATGGTACAGCCCCACCTAGACTATTTTTCACCAGCCGCCACTGGAACCTAGCAAGATAAATTGATCCTCAATGGAATGTCAAAAAACAAAAGGGTAAAAAGTGAGCAGTTTCATATATGTAAGCAGTTTAGTAGAGTGATACTTGTTGAAATTTGTTTTGCAAGGAAAGGCTGGGGAGATCATTTATTTGTAAGCTTGTAGATATCAAACCGGTTATGAATCAGAAATTAGTTTGAGCTTGGTAAATTGGAGGGCAGATTATCCAGGCCTATAATCAACATTACATTATCGGTAATTTTTTACGATTGCCAATAAAATAAAATATATTTTAAAATGTGCTACTTTGGTTCTGATAAAGGTGTCTCTCTGTAGTCACCACTCCGTGGTCTCATGCAATGTCCCGCCCACAGCACTATCTGAAAGGTTATTACTAGTGACGTGTAACCAATCAACACTGAAGGCTACTGTGCCACAGAACGCATTTGCAAACGGAGATGTGTTTCAAAGGTAAGGCTGCAGATATTGCGATAATCACAATCCTCTAAGCTGAAGTTATAAAAACACCACAATTTTAAGATCTAGGCTATTTCTATGATGACAAGAATGCCCAGTTTCCCAGTTACACTGAACATACCCAAATAATGCACTTTGTTGCAGTGTACAGTTAACTTCAACAAGATAATGAATACAATTTCTGTAGCAATACGATAGCTATATATTTGAGTAGCATTGGTGTAAAAGCAACTGGAACTTATTTTTGCTGACGTAACATTACACGACGTATGAGTAGGGGTTTACATGATAGGGTGTAGGTAGCCGATGGTCATGATAACGTAAGTTAATGTTGCGTATCGTAGAGCTAACTTTAATGCGATAACAAACGTCAACAAGTTCATTTGTTGATAAATAATTTAGCGAGCTGACTAGCAAAAAGCTACTTGCCACACAAGCAAGAAAGTGTATTTGCTCACCACCCTTGTCTGTTCCGAGATAGCCCAATTTATGACAAACAGAAGCCGCTTCACTGGAGAGCACGCTGAGCAACTCTGCTTTCTGCACCAAAATCTGGTGCGGCTGAATTTGAACTACTAATCGAGACTCAAATATCAGTACAAATTTAAAGTTTAACTAGTTGTATTTATTTTTACTTTATTTAGAAAGTTCTTTTAACAACTGACTTTCCCATTGATAATCAAAATTACAATTTAGCATAAGCATAAGACGTTGATATGATCATTTCCGACAGGCCTTGACATTAACGTTTTGAGGCACTTGTCCTTCGGACAAGCACATTTTCTTTTCACTTGTCCAGGCACAAATTTGTTTCTGAATGTACTACATCTTACTTTAGTTTATTTAATTTAGTTCACAGAAGAGAACAAGTCTAAATGTAAGAAAACACTCAAAAAAACAGTCTAAATTGACAACAATTTAACCTACAAGGTCACACATTTTCAGAAAAATATATTGCGTATAAGTACAAGTCAAGAGCCATTTGAAATCGTTCAATCAATTAATTCAATAATCAAATTGTATTTTAAATTTGCTGAAATGTTTGGCACTTTGCGCCATGCATTTTGGACATTGCACATTATTTTTGATGGTTGTGCTCCAATCTGGATGTGATCATTTTGCGCCCGGCACTGCGTATTAGAACTCCGTTCAATTAATTGTCTGAAGCCTTTGCCTCCAACAACATCCAAAAATATGAACATTACACCAATTCTCAGATCACTACACTGGCTCCCTGTGTCAAGAGAATATTATAAAATGTATCAATATTAAAGTACGGTTGCTCACCTACAAGTCAATAAATAATTTGGGGCCAAAATACATAACCAACATGCTAATACAGTATGAACTTCTAGACCCAATATTGAGACTTCAGAAGGACTGATCTGAACCAAGCCAGGAATTATTCTATGGACGGGCATGAGAAAATGTGGTCGGGCATAACCCCAGATAACAACCAAACTTAGAATAAACATTGTATAACGTATTTATAGTCAGTCAGTCAGTCTGTCGCTAATGTATATTAAATGGTTGAATCAGTGTGTTTTTTTTCATGACTTTTAAAATATAAAATAAACATTTACGTTGCAGTCATAATTCATCGGTGCGCGCATAATCCCACATTAATTCAACGAGTATACAGTGAAACTTTGCAAGTCAATCAACGCAATTCAGGTGTAGAACAAGAGGCAAGGCTTGCTCCAGTATAACATTCAACGTTGGGTTACTCATTAAATTGTCAACATCAACTTTGATATAAAGTGTTCTGAGACCACAACAGTGACCCCTCAAGACACATTAGTCATTATTTGATTTGGAATAAACCCAAATCAAGACGCTCTTTACATATTAAATCTACAATACATAGGCTGCCGCCTATTCAATTTACAACTCTATTAACAAGCTTCACTCTCGATTCGAACTAGTACTCTTAACTGAAACACATGAATGAATTGGATATACACCTATGATGCAAAGCTAAAAATAAAACAATGAACATTTTTCCATACGACTTGGAATTAAGCCATATCAAGACGCTCCCCTAGTACAGGTAGGCCTATTAGCTTACTTGCTTCCACTGCTCAGTTTGCTTCGGGTCCGCTATAGCATCAACTTCTGCCGTGCAAATTCAAAATCGCCAAAACCACCAACGTATAACTGTTTTATGAAAGAATAAATTAACGTATTTAGTAGAGAAAGTAGGCCCCTAATTGTGGTTTGTGTTAGAGTTTGCTTTCTACCTATTGTTTGCATCAGTTGCCAGTGAGTTGTCCATAGAAAGAAACATTAGTCAGAAACCAAACACTTAGTAGAGAAAGAATGTTCTTTGTTTAATACGTTCATTCAATATTTTATAAAACAATCATACTAGAGGTTTTGGCGATTTTGATTAGCACGTCAAAATGCAAGGTCAATGGACCCGAAGCAAACTGAGCAGCAGGGCAAGGGGAGCAAATCAGGTAGCCACACAAAGCGTTCTCTCAACTGACCAATCCTGATTAAAAGACATAGGCCTACACAACAAGTAACAAAGCTAAAATTTCCCCTGGTCCCAAAAATTGGTGATTAGCACACACCTCTTCAAATTAACTTAAACTAGCTGGCTCATTCGAATAAACAACAACCCGATCTTTTGTCAGTCACAACTCACAACAGTGTAGCTAGCTTATTTACGAAGGTTACCTGAAGCTTTGTTTGGAGCACATCGATCTCACGCATTAAAATGTTATGCTTTAGAGGGCGGGGAAGAGAGCGATATTAACAAATTAGGACGCATATAATTGTAAAAAAAAAAAAGAAAGTGTTAGTTACATTATTTTAAGTTCAGTCGTGATGGAATGCATATTTTAAAGTATTATGATTTAAATTGATCAAACATTAAAGCAGTTAAAAATAGAAATGTATAGTAATGATTAAAGTAACACATTGACGCAGTGCGAGCTCAATAAATACGTCAAAAAGCTTTGGAATGTTTTTAAAGTGGACCAGGGTGATTTACTGAGGATGATTTACAGCGAGTTGTGAAATTTGGTTTTACCCGAGAGTTGGTTCAAATAGCTTAATTGTCAGTGTAAAGTCGAACCAAAAAAACTCATTTACTTAAAAAAAAAAAAAATCAATTTCCAAGATACAGTTCTGAGATTTTACATTGTAGTCTTTGGCTCATTAACCTCATCTACAAATATCCAACAGTGAGATTTGATAGTGAACAATTTTGAATTTTTTTCAACAACAGAGTGATGGACTTCATTTCTCTTGGGTGCCTGCATATGAAAGTTTAATCTCATTGCAGCTGCTAAGAACTAAGGCCCGGTTTCCCATACAGGGATTAAGCCAAGTCCTGGGTTGGATCCGAATAGTCCAATAAAGTAATGACTTCTACTTTATCTGCACTTACATTAGGCTGCGTAATTACGCAACAGTGATTTTTGTGGGTGTTCGTGGAGAAACTACAACGTCCCGAAGATTAACTAGGTCTACAAAAAGCGCATCTTAGATACTTTGCCCCGTGTGTTGTTTCATAGCATATGTGGGCACGCCGGAGAAAAATATTACTTCATTACCAAGGTTGTAATTGAAATTAAAAGAATGAAGGCTAGCCTATACCTGTCACAAAAGGGAAACAAAATATTGAGAATGATTGCTTATGTCCTCATCCCCCTGTAAATATCACCATGAATCCCAATTAATATGATTGTATTAAATAACCTAATTGTTAAATGTATGCAAGTTGCATAACATGTTAGCCATTCAAATTTACTAGATACATATAATCATTCGTTGCAAGCATGTTGACTGTTGAAAACATAGAGCCTAAGCACGTTAATAAGTATAGGGCATAAGATGGAAAACAAAAGCTATATGATCTGCATCCCTTGTAGGTCATGTCGACCGTTTTGTGAACGGCTGAATGCTGTATCGCTTAACATGTTGCTACCACAAGGAATTGTGGGGCAGCATTTTCTTCTGTCCTTTCGACAGTAGGGCTGAACGATTAGGGGAAAATATCTAACTGCGATTTTTCTTAAGATATTGCGATTGCAATTTGATTTGCGATATACATATTTGTTTTAAGTAAAGCTTCAGTTCAGTATTCACTGTGTAATATATTTAAAACATGTGATGGAGCATTACCACCTGAGATACCATCAAAATATTACCTGCACTTTCTTTTAGTGCAAGGATGAGAACTGAAAAGATAGGAATTGATTTCAACAATGAATAGGCTAAAGTGTTTTTTTTTTTTTAAATATAGGCATAGAACGTACAGCAATCAAACATAGAACAATTATCTCAAAAGCGGTCACTGTTAAGTTAAACTAAAGTAATAAAACAAATCTAGAAAATAGGACCTTTCTGTAAATTATCTCCTGCCTGAAGCACTGGCTGCCACGGTGTAAGAAGGAGCGAAGGAGAGAGAGCGACCGCTCTAACCTGTTTAATAGATTTCTCACGTTTTCCTTGATGGTCTGAATAGGTTGCTAGATTTGTTGCTATTTGTCTTTTAGAAATAAAGACAGTAGGAGGGTTTGAAAAATCGCTAAATGTAGCGAAAGACGCTAAATTGACAACAGTTTTTTTCCTTGGGTATGGTGTTGTTAGTGGGTGTATACGTAGTCGCATAGGGCCACTTCTGATTGGTGAGCATGACTTGTACATGAACAGCAGGGCACTTCTGATTTGTGAGCATGACTGTCAGACGAGGATGGCATACGTTCCTATAAGCGTTGACAGTTTAAACCCTGAGTAGACGAGCTAACTTAAATTGCAGCCTTTTGCGATTTGCTAATCGCATTGTCTCAAATCGCGATTTCGATTTGAAATCGATTAATCGTTCAGCCCTAATTGACAGTGAGATTTAGTCTAGAACTAGGCTTAATCCCTGTACGGGAAACCGGGCCTAAAAGTTTAGAGCTGTAGCCCTAATGGAAATTTTTTAGGGGGTATTGCATGGGGTGTGTTTTTGAGTGGACCTGGATGTGTATGTCAATTTCGGTGCCTTGTTATGCATGGGAAAGCAGTGTTGTTGTTGTTGTTGTTGTTAATAATAATAATAATAATAATAATAAATAAGAATACCAATGTTCCCAGCTGAAAGAGCAGACCAATTAACAAATGCAGGCACTAAATATTAAAAATAAAAAATATATAGACGAAAAAACAAGGAAACTATCACATCCAAACAGGATAGTTCATATAGCTGTTGTGTGTCATGACTCACTGGGGCCTGTTGCTGTGGCTACCGGCCGGGCTATGTCAGGTGGTGGTTTTAGCTTCATGAGTTCCACCAGGCTGTTGCTCTTCTCACTACTACTTTTTGTTGTTCTGAGGAGGTCTTTGAGCTGGATCTGACACAAGGAGAAGGAAATATACATATTTGCAATTAAGTGTAATCAGTGCTTGTTGAAAAATAAGGTGGCACAAGTTAATCACTGCACATCTATCTACCTGCTCTCTGCTGGAAGCCACCACTGTGGACGGGCAACTTATAGTGGTGGACGTGGATCCCCGAAGGCCAGAGGGAGTGGAATGGAACACCTTGGTAACAGTAACGGTGTGTCTGGGGCTGCCAGAAGTGGATGGTTTGGTCACAACAACTGTTCCCAGTGATGGCAACTGATTTAGTTGATTTAAGACAAACGTGGTAGTAGATTGTTGAGGCTTGTGCTGCAAAACCAAAATGAGCATACATAGAACCAAAAGGTAAAACTTAATTAGCAAGAGAAGTGAAAAGAAAAACAAGTACTTCTTTAGTATGAATATATTATCATTACCCTGATAGTGACAATGGGAGCAGGTGGTGCTACGCTTTCACCCTTGGGTGCTCCCACTGATTCATTTCCCATGTTAACATCTATGGTGCCAATGGAAAAAGACTGAAAGGGGAGAAGTCTGATCAGGATCACATTCATTAAATCGATACCGCTTACAATAATTTAGCAGTCATTACACTGCTAATTGTCAAAACCAATATCCAACAACAGAGCGATTTTAGTTCGAATCATTGACATAGCTGACTTATTCAAAATCTACTGATTAAGGCCCCCTTATCTTTTACTTTCCAAAAACAGTAGAGAAATGACTGCTGCAATATTTTAATCTTACTGTTGGGTTTCTTAGCGGTTGGGTTGGGGAGGGCTGTGCCACATCTTGATTATCAAAGTCAAATAGATCATTTGGGCAGATGCCACTCTCACTCAGAGCAGCCAAAAGCAAATCCTGTCCAGGATCCATAATCTGCAAAACACAGCCGCCAACAAAATGTTTATAAATCATAACATATAACATGTCAACCTGCAACAACGTTTGGACATGTAAACAACCATCACAATGACAGAGGACCTTTTCCTGTCACCACTGTGAATGCTTACAATGATAACTCTGCATCATTGCAGCATGCCTGGTACACGTGTTGCAAGTGTCACTGGCTAGGTTACTTCATCCCTAGCTACATGTGTATGAGACGCAATATATTAGTAAGTCGAAATCCCTGACGTTATCCATACACATTTAAACTAAAGCAGTAATAATTCACATTTCAATGACTCAATCCGGTGAATAGATTGCGCTATCAATAGCGAGGAAAATATAACTGAACATGTATGCTAATAAACTTAGCTTAGCTAGTAAACCAAAAATATACAATAACAATAAACAACTCTGTATGGAGCATGGTGCGGCTTCCAGGCTCTTGGGACGTAACTCAATTACGCTGGTCAGAAATAATTTGTGACCCAGACAATGGCACGTGTTGCAGGACAGTACACATTATTAACTTCCTGGATTGGCGTAGTCAGCCAACTTGTTAGCAAGTTAGTTAGCATTAGCTTGTGAAGCAAACTGTTAGTACGCCAAATTCCCATAATGACCTCGAGTTGGCTAGCTAGCTATTAAATTAGCCCCCGTAAATAGCTAGTTATCTGTGTAGTTACAATGTTGCAAGTTAATTAAGTCCGAGCAAATGCGTCTTGTCCCCCAGGTAGGCAAACTCAACTAGCAAAGTTAATAACGTTTAAACCTACTTCAGCCTAAAACACTGTGCATAATTACGTACAAGAACAACCTTCATGCGCATAACAGGCGCCAAGTACTGCACTGAGCATTTGCCTCGGCGTGTTGACTGTTGCTGACAACAAAAACTTAGCTGGCACTCACTAGCTAACGTTCAGCCAAGTCACTGTCCGTGGTCAATGACATGCATACAAGACTGCTAACGTTAGCTTGCTAACTAATTCATCTAAAGTTAGTCTGAAATATTTGACTTTTATTGTACTCAGTTAGCTATGGGCTACGTTATTGTTAAGTAGCAACACCCAATTGATTGTATACTCCCATGACTTACAATACAGTTAAGCCTGTAGTTAGTTGGTCGTTAATGTTGACAATGTTGTTAAGTAACGCTGTGCTCTGTCAGTGCCTTGTTTAAATTAACCTACGTTAGCTATCGGAAGCTGTTGCGTTGCTGGTACCGTGCTAAATTAGCTAACGTTAACGAAGACAGCCTGCACACTAAATCCTTTGCTTAAGTCACAACCCGTTTTATAACATTATTTTAACTATAAATAGCAACAATTGAGACGTTTATTTGTGACTTTGGTAATCTAAATTAATCTATTTAAAGGCATTAAGTAGCACCGATCAAGACACTCACTTGCCAGTAAACGGCCACTGTCGCTCGAAGCAGCTCCTCGCAGGGCTTAATATGGATCTCGCTCCACTGTATTCTAACCACCTTTCGCCATGTTTTTTACCAAACGGTCAGAATCGCGTATTGGTCACGTGACGTTCAACCAGGGAGCTGAAATATTCAGGTTAAGATTCCTGGCCCGTTTTCGGCAAATACGGGTCAGTGATCCACCATCGATTATCCGTAGATGCAAAGAACTCGAATTAGACGATAATGTTGACATTGCAAGCATATATTTACACAATACAGCTTCAAGAAACAGAGCGCTAAACCAGTACCACGTGACTACAGAATCTTTTTCAGGAAGTGACAACATAGCGTTTCCTATACCCACAAACTATAAAGAATAATCTGCCATAATGGTAAGGTCAAATTGTAAGGCCAATAATATTCATAATAATAATAATAATAATAATAATAATACATTTAATTTGAGGGCGCCTTTCAAGACACTCAAGGTCACCTTACAGTAAATATTACAATTACAATATACAATATGAATTCAAATTAAATAAAAGTAATTCAGCAACAGAGTAACAATACAAAAGGGGGTGTAGGGTAGGGTAGGAAACAACAATTGAAACCATAATGGCACAATAGTGAAAACATTGATAAACAAGGGGAGACAGTACAAGGGAGCAATTACAGTGTGTAAGCCAATTTGAATAAATTAGTTATGTGAGGCATCGTCAGATGCAGCACATATTGTTACCGGAAAGTCATATTATTATTATTATTATTATTATTATTATTATTATTATTATTATTATTATTATTATTAGGCCTATTTTTGGCGCCTTATCAACGCCTGTAGTTGTGGCCCAATAGATTCCTTTCCAGTGCCCACGTCTTGGGTATTGCAGTCCGTTGCGCTTACATACAGCTAAGTGATCGGTTGACGTGTTATATTTTTGAATGATCATTTTTCATCGGTTTTTGGCCCCATTGAAATGAATGGCGAGAGAGATTTCACGGGCATATACCACCATCTAGTGTTGTTGTTATGTAGTTGCAAGTTGTTATGTTAAGCTATACTGACTGTCTTGGCTTGCAGCATTGGCTTGCAGCAATGAATGACTCCGTCTGATTATTATGTGATTGCCTCGTAAGACGCAATACTGTTATCCTTAAGTTTTATAATTATTATTATTATAATAATATTATTAGCCCCATTTCCGGCACCTAAATACCTGCATTTCGCTTCCATTGCAACGCCAAAATGTAAGTTCGAATGCCACGGACTCAGTGTTAATTTTGACAAGCATTTTTCATTTTGTTTTCGTCTTCCTCCTTACTTAAAATTGTAGTTGCGTTTAAGTCAAATTTTGGTCATTTCATTGTGTTTCGTTATAGTTAAGACGTTATAGTTTTCGTTTTAGTCAAATCTTCCTCAATGTTTTAGTCCTGACTCCTAAGGGGAATTAACATAAATGGCTTTATATGCACACTTCTACACATAATTAAGCAACCACTTGAACAGTAGGCTAAACGCGGCGCCCGGCCTACGCAACGAGAAGGCAGTGGCTGATGTTAACCGTAACTAGCTTATGCAATGCAGTCTAGCTGAACTGAATGATGAAGTTAGCAGCACCACTCTGAGGTGAGTGTCACTGCTTCCAAAGCGAGAGCAGGCACTATGACACGTAACGTCAAGTTTTCCTAAAGCTATCGAATCAATCATATAATATATATTTACCGTTATCTTGGCAGACAGGGTTTTAGTTAGATTTGGAGCTCTCACAAGGTTACACGTTTGCTTGTTTAAATTATACTGTAATGGCCTGGCATTTGCTACAAATTGCGCGGACATACACAGACTCAGAGCAGGAAAAAATCAACATAAAATAAGAAAGATGCAAGAAGGCAAGGGGAATTTGTATTAAGTGAATCGTTAAAAAGTAAAACAATCAATGCCTTGAACGGCAACTTATAGGTGGGCTTCCCTGTAGCACATATTATCAAATACAACTGAAAATTGACCCTCCCCTCCAAATGGGCAACCTCAATTCAATAATATGAGGTAGCCCACCCATTTTGACATGGAGAAATTACTGCTCATGCGCTACCCTGTTTTGAACTAAATGCATACTTCTTTAACACACCAAAGCACTGTCGGTAAAAGCCTGACCTTGTTGAAAATAAAACCAAACGGTAGTACTTCATCGTCATATGTGTCCACCATTATATTATGATGAAGAGGCACTACCGATCTAGCGGCAATAAGCCCACTTGTCAACAAACATGGTTTGGACCGCAGTCCGCTTGTGCTGCAGGGGTAGGTTCTGCGCGCTAAGGCGGTCAGTCGAATAACTGCGAAGCATCACATCGCATTTGCGCAGGGAAATACATTTCTAGTTTTAGTTGAGACTTGAAGGATGATAAAGTGGCAGACTGTCGGATAAGTGGGGGAAGGCAGTTCCAGAGCCTGGGTGCAGCTGAAAGCCCTAGCACTCATGGTGCTGAGGCGTGAGGGGGGAATGGTCAGAAGGCCAGACGATGAGGAGGGAACGAGAGGGGGTATAGTCCCGAAGGAGGTCAGATATATATGTGGGGGCCAGATTATGGAGGGCTTTGAAGGTGAGCAGGAGAGTTTTGAATTGAATGCGGTATCGAACAGGGAGCCAGTGTAGTTGCATGAGAGTTGGGGTGATGTGGTCACTGGACTTGGTGTGGGTGAGGATACGAGCAGTCAAATTCTGGACTATTTGTAGCAATACATCGCGCTTCAGTACCCTACAAACGCAAAGTGGACTTTAGCTTTATCTTCGCGTAGTCTTTCACCGATTATCTATTTTAAAAGCATATTTCAATTAAATCGGTTTTGATGTAAAAGTAATCGGTTATTTCCTTCGATGGATATAGAAGCAATAAAGGTAGCCTACTTACAGAATTAATTGTTCAACGTAACGATTTGACAACTTTGTACAATACTTTGTACGATTCAAAAGCCTAATAATAATGATACAAAAATCATGTTTATTCTCGTAACATTGTTAAAAGAGCCTTCAAAACAAGAAAATAACACTAACAAAAACTTATTTACAATAAAATCAAGTATTATTTCAAAGATCTTAAATAATTTTAATTATTCATAACTGAACCATTTTCCTTCTACTTACAAGCTGCTGGTATGCATTGTTTCTGTGTTTGAGACCAATTTGTTATTAAAGGGGAATTTCACCCAAAAACAACAACAAATTAATTATTCTCCTTTCATTATAAACAACTGGACAAGTGATATAAGTTTCATAATGGTGTTATACTGCATATTCCGAACACTGATACTGAGAAAGCACACCCAATAATAATAATAATTCATTTCTAATGATTCATTTTATTTATATAGCGCTTTTCTAACACCCAAAGACGCTTCACAATATCAACATAGATAGCATGACAAAAATAAACAATTAAACAGAAACAGGGACAGACAGCAACAACAGTTCTAACTATGAGTAAGCAAAAGGAAGGGACCGGATTCTAAACAGAGTTAACTAGGGTATGCTAAAAGACCGGATTCGAAACAGTGTTAACTAGGGTATGCTAGGGTGAAAAGATAGGTTATAAGGTGGGTTTGAAAGATAAAGATGCAGTATGTAAGTTTGAATTTCTAGCAATAAATTACATTTTTAGGTTTTTTTACGTACCTCCTAGAGGATATCATTAAACCAAATGATCAGAGAGAAGGTGCGCTATATATGATCTAAAAATCTAGGGACGACCGCCTATCCCCAACCAATCAGGAGAGTTTTTGCAAGGAGTAAGGGCTACCTGCCTGTTAATCATCTCACGGCACACTCCTAGGTAAAATCCCTGCTTACAGCGTCACCCTCCAAACAAGCTTGTTGTTACAATTGGCGTTGCAGACAAAAGTAGCAGCAGTGTGAACAAGTCCCTACTGGAAAAGATCTGTAAAAATCATACAGGATACATATATTCTATAAAACAAAACATTTAAAATTAATATATGGTACAAAACTAGCATATACAATTCTTACTAGAATTCAGTAGTTCTCAAACATATAAGGCACTCCATATAAAAATATTACATTGAGATCTTATTCGAATTGTATATGTTCAATGATGTATCTGTGTGGCACTAAATCGACATACAGAATTCGAACACTTTTGAAAGTTGATTTATACTTTGTGTGTTCATTCACAGTCTAGTCACAGTAGCCAATTCTACAACGGCTACAATGCTTAAAAAACTACTAAATTCTAGTAAAAATTGTATATGTCAGTACTATACATTTTATTGTCTAGCCTATGTATATTTTATGATTTATGTAATTTCCCTCCCGGGGGATAAATAATGTATCTATCTCAACAGACGTTTTGCATATAGAAAGACATGAATCACCCATATTACGAAAGACTTGTGTGTCATCAATTATTTATGGGTTTTATTGTTTGTTACACTTTCCTACACATTGTTGTACATTTTTGTATTTCATTTGCCGTCAGGGCTTACAATATTTATTCATTTTAAAACATTCCAGTACAATCCCAAAGTAAGAAGAACCATCACAAATACGATAATGTGGTTTATGAATTCTGTCATTTTTTAACTATTACTCTGGGACCATCCCAGAATCAGTTTTTTACTGTAAAATTTGTAACCTCCCTAGGATGCCCTTAATTTCAAGCCCTGTTTACCAGAATTAGTTTTTCGTTGTTCATTTGACAGTCTATTGACAGTATTTAATTTTAACAACATTCCAACACTAATACATTGTTACACTGATCTGGATTTCAATGTTGGGTGCTGCAGTATTGTTAGAACCCTCACAGTCGCCATTATATTATGGTGGGTGTACGACAGCACTGTCACCCGGGGCCTTTACTACAAACGTAGGTTAACTACTCCGATCTAACACAGAGTTAACGAGGAAGGAAACTCGGAGTTGACAAACTCTGATTATCCAAATGGGTGTGAAACGGTACTACAACGGTGATTAAGATATGTGTTAAGTTGCATGGTGTTAACTCCATGTAAATTTATGTTAACGGATAAATCTTGGCAGCGCATTGCCGAGAGTAAAGTCCTACAGTATTCTTGTCGCATGTGCATGTTTCTACAAAGCTACGGTCAATTTTACTCTCAACGTTTTTAACCAAATCAAAATTTTAATCAAAGTGTCCTATTTTGCATTATGGACACTTGTTTAATTTATAATTGAAATGAAAGGATACATAAAATAATATATCTAAGATGTGAAAACAATTAGTAGTAGGCTATTAAATGTAGGGTTACTGGTTCACTACTTATGTGTA
>JAPMUY010000169.1:125000-140388 GCA_026901105.3 Galaxias olidus | reverse complement strand
ACAACACCTAGAGAGATACAAGTACACACCATAGGGTTACAACACCTAGAGAGATACAGGTACACAACATAGAGTTACAACACCTAGAGAGATACTGGTACACACCATAGATTTACAACACATAGATAGATACTGTTACACACCATAGATTTACAACACCTAGAGAGAAACAGGTACACACCATAGAGTTACAACACCTAGAGAGATACAGGTACACACCATAGATTTACAACACCTAGAGAGATACAGGTACACACCATAGAGTTACAACACCTAGAGAGATACAGGTACACACCATAGAATTACAACAACTAGAGAGATACAGGTACACACCATAGAGTTACAACACCTAGAGAGATACAGGTACACACTGTGGAGTGTAAATGTAAAATGTATCAGACTAACAAACTACATTTAAAATGTATCTTGGTGTAAATGTAAAGACTCACAAACTACATTTAAAATGTATCATTGTGGAAATGTAACAGACTCACAACCTACATTTAAAATGTATCATGGTGTAAATGTAACAGACTCACAAACTACATTTAAAATGTATCATGGTGTAAATGTAACAGACTCACAAACTACACTTAAAATGTATCATGGTGTAAATGTAACAGACTCACAAACTACATTTAAAATGTATCATGGTGTAAATGTAACAGACTAACAAACTACATTTAAAATGTATCATGGTGTAAATGTAACAGACTAACAAACTACATTTAAAATGTATCATGGTGTAAATGTAACAGACTAACTAGGTATGTTTAAAATGTATCATGGTGTAAATGTATCAGACTCACAAACTACATTTAAAATGTATCATGGTGTAAATGTAACAGACTAACTAGGTGTGTTTAAAATGTATCATGGTGTAAATGTATCAGACTCTACAAACTACATTTAAAATGTATCATGGTGTAAATGTAACAGACTAACTAGGTGTGTTTAAAATGTATCATGGTGTAAATGAAACAGACTAACAAACTGCATTTAAAATGTATCATGGTGTAAATGTAACAGACTATCAAATTATGTTTAAAATGTATCATGGTGTAAATGTAGATGTTATTTCCATAGGACACAGTGGTGGCGCTGCAGGCTCTGTCTCTCTACTCTACTCTGGCGTTCAGTCCAGAGGGCTCCAGCACTGTCACAGTCCAGTCTCCCAGTGGCCAGCCCAGCCTCTTTGATATCAACCAGAGCAACAAGCTCCTCTACCAGGAGAGGGCGCTGCAGGACGTGGCAGGGAAGTACAGCGTGGAAGTGAAGGGAACTACTTGTGCCTCAGTGCAGGTCAGTACAGACACAGCTCACAACCCTCCTACCTTTGGTTAACTGTCTCTGTAGAGACCCAGCCCACAACCCTCCTACCTTTGGTGTTTTGTCTCTGTAGAGACCCAGCCCACAACCCTTCTACCTTTGGTTAACTGTCTCTGTAGAGACCCAGCCCACAACCCTCCTACCTTTGGTTAACTGTCTCTGTAGAGACCCAGCCCACAACCCTCCTACCTTTGGTTAACTTTCTCTGTAGAGACCCAGCCCACAACCCTCTGTACCTTTGGTTTCCTTATTACATTATCTAACTAGTGTCGCGTCCCGCAGTTCTGAGAGACGACAGGACTAAAGGAAAAGCAATAGCAAGCTTTAATCAATAAAGTAATCAATACAAAATAATAATAACAAAATACGATGATATCAAAAGATAACAAAGGGCGGCAACACCACGCTACACCAGTCTGCTGTCCTACACACACACACAGACACACAAACCCAGTCTACCGAATGCCGCCACCTGGGAGGGATGTGTTGTCCTTTTATACAGTGGTAGAATACAAGATCATATATCTACTGGATGGAGAGGAGTCATTGGTTTAGACGTTAGACCCTCCCTTGTTGGTGCGCCGGCTCAATCCTGAGCCTCTAGGCACGCCTCTGCCATTGTGTTGTAGTATCAACTACATGCGTGTGCTGTAAGAGAAGGGGAGTGTCTACAGAGATTGTAACAATGACCATTGACAGACCTTGAACAGATAATAATGTGTAGGATTGTCCTTTTAATACACAGCACATAATGTATGTAATTACGTGGTCTAATACACAGCATAAAATACATGTTACTAAATGGTTAAATCTTAACACTAGAAATGTTGTTGTGGTGTTATTCCTTCCCCATGCAGGTGGCTGTTAACTACAACATCCCCACTCCTGCTGCTAGCAGCACTCTGAGCCTCAAGGTCACTCCTGAGACAGACTGTAGCCGCAACACACTGAGACGTAAAGTCACCCTCAAACTCCAGTCCCTGTAAGGATCACACAAACTCTTCCTTTACCAAAAGACACAGCTTTATACAATAGAAAATGAGTTAGAAAATGATCTTAACCCTCAAACTCCAGTCCCTGTAAGATTCACACTCACTCATCCTTTAAAATAATATAAAGCTTTATATAACAGAGTTCTACAGCATATACAGTATATGGTCATCAGTCTCAGTGGAAAATAATCAGAAAGGATTTAAATTCACAATACATCAGAGCAAGCCCTGATTTTTATAAATATTTGATCTGTCGAGCAGCTTTATAAACTCTACCGGTACGGTAGTAACATGACGTCTCACTGTTTTAATGTTTAATAACCTTTTCTTCAGATATCAGGGAGCAGAGAATAGAACCAATATGGTTATAGTGGACCTGAAGATGCTTTCTGGATTTTCTCCAGACTCTGACTCTCTGTCAAACGTGAGTTTTATGGAACAATAGCCTCTGAACTCATATGATTGTGCCACTGATGAGTTTAGCTTGGTTTAGTCTCATCAATGACCTTGTCTCTTTACAGCTGAGAAATTCAGTTCTGGTGGATCGAGTGGATAAGAAAGATGACCACGTTCTTATTTACCTGAGAGAGGTGAGAAGAACATGCGATGATCACCCACAGACATCCACTTTTATGTTGATGATGATGATTGTTCGGAGTAACTTATTTGTCACGGTCAACAGTTGCCAGCAGGGATTACCCTCAACCACAAGTTTGACATTGTCCAGGAACTCCCAGTCAAGAACCTGAAGCCAGCTGTGGTCCAGATTTATGACTACTACCAGCCCAGTAAAATGCCTTTTAATTAAACTACTGCCAGACCAGTAAAACACCCAACTATTGAACTAGACTTCAATAAACTACAACCCAATAAACAGTAAATTGTTCCGATTTTAGGATGTGGATATGATGTGTTGGGATGATGGGAAACATTAACACTCCTTTGCTTCTCTTTCAGGTGATCAGTCGGAGACAGAATACACCTTCCCATGTGCTGCAGGTAACTCTCTACCTGCACAGACAGATGTCAAATTAGTGGAATGTTTAAGATTGTTCAGAAATCACTGGAAAAGTTAGACATGGATTTTTACCGTCTATGACAACATAAAATATTATGAAATTATTTTATTTTTCTACAGTTGCTTGAAGTAGAAGCAGCGTCATTTCACGTGGCTATCTGTTCCTAAACAGCGGGGAGGAAGATTACCGTGACAGGAAACTTTACAGTCCTTTGGTATTTCAGTGTAGGTCTCTGTGTGTGTGTGTGTGTGTGTGTGCATTTAAGATGCCATAATTTACATACTGTATGGACAGAAAAAAAAATAAACTCAAAGTGTTTATTCTCAAAGTGCTGAAAATCTGTTTTTTTTATTTTGTCTTTTATATATATATTTTTAAACTCTTTTACCCGAACTCTTGAGTTTTTCTGCCGACCAAATAAGATGATCACCGCTACATTTAACTATAGTCTACAAGACAAATGCAAATTCTAATTGTTATTCTACAGCCAGGAAATACTAACATTTTAAGCATTTTAACAGCGGACCTATATATGTCTGTCTGCTTCATATTCCTCTAATAAACAGAATATATATGATCATGTTCTAAAATCACATTAAACGACCTGATTCTATTCATTAAAAAAGGTTTACAGTCACAAGGTTGAGAATTGTTGCCCGGGGAGCTAAACCAAACAACCGGGGCAAAGCTGGTTTCATGTTGGACATTCAATGGACATTTAACCTTCACTGTAAAAACGGTTTGTGTAGGGTTTACGTAAAAAAAATTGCAGAAACTAATTGCACCTGTTGAACGTCATGGTATTATGTGCGCCCTTGCTTGTTGTGTCCTGTAGAGGGCAATGTTAAATACAGTGCGTCCAAGGTGTGACGTCACTGGCACTTCTTCTGTTCCCGCCTGTTGCGGTCTCTTTTTCCTTTCTTCTTCTCTGTGTGTGCAAATTGGATCGAATGAACAGTCGCATGTCTCCTGCCTGTGTTGTAATAAATATGCCTACAAGGCTAAAGATAAATGGTGTCGACTAGGAGTTCTAAACAATCTCCACCGCTACGCAGCAACACTCAACAGGTTATGGGCCCAGGAACGCCAGTCTAGAGCAAGAAGTTAACAGAAGAACGAACTGTTGTCTGTTAGCCAAAAGAAGCTACTAGCTGGGCTTGGATGAAGACTGCGCTGAGAGATTCCCGCAGAAAATAAAAAGCGCGCCACGGAGTTTCTACAAGCCGCAGCCTAACATCTGGAGATAGTGGACTCTAAAGAAGGAACGTGAAAAATGGCCGGAACAGGATCGATACCCCTATTTGACGGAAAAGAGGACAGGTACGATCTATGGGAAACGAGGTTTCTTAGCCGTTTACACACTCTAAAGCTAAAAGACACCATTTTGCGAGTACCCACTGGTGAGGCTGAAATAGCTACAGATGAAGCGAGAAATGCAGACTGTTATGCTCAATTAGTGAATGCACTAGATGATAAGAGCCTGTCATTAATAAGACACGATGCCGCCGAGGACGGACGGAAAGCCCTAAAATTATTAAGGGAACATTATTCTGGAAAGAGCAAGCCCAGGATTCTAAATCTGTACACATCCTTGACCACCATACACATGGAAGGAAATGAGACTGTTACTGATTACATGATAAGGGCTGAGAATATAATTACAGCTCTCCGTGATGGAGGAGAGAACATGAGTGATGGACTGCTTGTAGCCACTGTCTTAAATGGACTGCCAGACTCATTCAGACCACTGGCTGTCCACGTTACACAGAATGAGGACAATGTTACTTTCCAAGACTTCAAGAGAAGATTGAGGGTCTATGAAGAGTCTGAGAAGATGAGGACGTCTGGATCCGCGGACAGTGTGATGAAGACTAACACAAAGCAAAGCAAACAAGGCACCAAGACACACAGGAAGGATGGGGAAGCCACTCTGACGTGTTACCGATGTGGAGAAAAAGGGCACATCAGAACCAAGTGCACCCAAAAAGTGTGGTGCAATCACTGCAGAAGTAACTCGCACGCTGGCTCAGTGTGCAGGAAAAAAGGGAAAAGGAGATGGGGCCAGAAAAATTGCAGAGGAAGAAGAGGAGAATATCGACGACAGGGATTTCTGCTTCAAGGCGAAGAATACAAACAACGAGACGCCATCCGTCAACGTAAAGAAGAAAGGGATCATGGTGGACGCCGGAGCGACATCTCACATCGTGACTGATATTACCAAGTTCAAGAGCTTTGATGATACATTCCAGCCCGACACTCATTTAATCGAGCTGGCAGATGGGACTAAGTGCAGCGGGATGGCACAACGCAGAGGGACGGCGCTGATCTACCTGCTAGACAATGATGGACGAGAACAAAGAGCACAGCTACGGGACGCACTGTATATGCCGACGTATCCACATGACATTTTCTCAGTGGCAAGAGCAACAAATGCAGGAGCGACAGTGACTTTCAAAAGAGGGGACAGTCACATGATCGTCAAGAAGGGTACCAGGTTTGATTTCTATGAGAGTGGTAATTTGTTCTACTTGCCTACTGTTGAGAAAAAATATGATAAATGCAGTGTGTGCCATGACATGCAAACTTGGCATGAAATTTTAGGGCACTGCAATTATGAGGATGTACAGAAACTACAGGATGTAGTAAGAGGCATGGAAATAAGAGGCAGTGTAGTCAGACCAGCACAGCTGTGTGAAATATGTACAAAAGGGAAGTTCACCCAGACAAGGAATAGGGAGGCAGACAGAAAGGCCACAGAGCCTTTACAGCTAATCCACACTGATTTAGCCGGTCCTATGAGGACCCCAAGCTTAGGAGGTCACAAATATGTACAGTCTTTTACAGACGACTTTTCGGGTGCCATGACAGTGTATTTCCTAAAATCCAAAAGTGATGCTGTACAGGCAACAGAGAGATTTTTAGCAGACTCAGCACCTCATGGAAGAGTGAAATGTATCCGTTCTGATAATGGAACTGAATTTACCAACAAGGACTTTAAAGCACTGCTTACCAAAAATGGTATTAAACACGAAACATCTGCACCCTATTCACCTCACCAAAACGGTACAGCGGAGAAAGGTTGGCGAACCCTCTATGAGATGGGTAGATGTATGCTACTAGATAGCAAGTTACCAGACACGCTGTGGAATCATGCTGTACAAACCGCAGCCTATGTAAGAAACAGGTGTTACAGTAGGCGCACTAAGAAAACACCATATGAGATGCTCACAGGCAAGAAACCAGACATGTCGAGACTCCAGAAGTTTGGGTCTGTGTGTTACACAAGAGA
The DNA here is from genome assembly GCA_026901105.3 of Galaxias olidus. Taxonomy (NCBI): domain Eukaryota; kingdom Metazoa; phylum Chordata; class Actinopteri; order Galaxiiformes; family Galaxiidae; genus Galaxias; species Galaxias olidus. The sequence continues at coordinate 133,759 of JAPMUY010000169.1, read as the reverse complement.
AAGGGAAGTTAGATTCCAGATGTAAGCAGGGTCTTTTTGTGGGCTACGATAAGAATAGCCCAGCTTATCTTGTGTATTTTCCCAACACAGAGAAGGTCCAAAAGTATAGGTTGGTGAAGTTCATCAATAAGACACCTAAAGAAAAAGAGACACAGACACAGGGACCACACAGTGAATGTCAGTCCAGAAAGGTACAACCCGGGTTCTCTGACAATGAGGAAAATGATGATGAAAATTTGGAAAATGCATCAGGTCAAAATGCCCAAGGTGATGTTTCTGAGGTTAAGTGTGAACAGCCAAGCACTAAGAGGGAGGACAGAAAGAATCCACATAGAACTAGGAGAATGCCAGTGCGATTACATGATTACGACACTGGGGGTACAACAGACAGACTAGTAACCTGTGTAGACTATTGTTACAGAGCAGTTTGTGACATACCACAGAATTTTCAGGACGCCATAGGATCAACTAAGTCACGGCAGTGGAAAAATGCTATGGATGACGAAATACAGTCACTAAAAGAGAACGAGACATTTAAAATCACCCAGTTGCCACCAGGCAAAAAGGCAGTGGGGGGTAGGTGGGTCTATTCTCTAAAGAGTGATGTTGATGGGTCGGACAAATATAAGGCCAGATTTGTTGCCAAAGGCTACAGCCAAAAACAAGGTATTGACTATGAGGAAACATTCTCGCCGACAGCTGATATGACAACTGTTAGAGTTGTCATGCAAAAGGCAGTGCAGGAAGATCTAGCTTTACACCAAATGGATGTAAAAACAGCATACCTGCATGCACCAATTGACCGAGAGATATATCTAGAACAACCTGAAGGTTATGAGGAAGTGTCAAAAACAGGAGAAAAACTAGTATGCAAATTGCAGAAGTCCCTATATGGTCTTAAGCAGTCAGGCAGGAATTGGAATGCTCTGTTACATGCATACCTCACAGAAAATGGTTTTGAACAAAACCCTGCTGATAACTGTCAGTACACAAGGGGAAAACAAAACGAGAAAGTAATCCTGATTGTATGGGTTGATGATCTAATAATTGCCGCTAACAATGAGAAGGTTGTAAAAAGTGTAAAAATGATGCTCACTGAGAGGTTTAAAATGAAAGACCTGGGGAAACTGAACAATTTTCTAGGGATACATTTTAACCAGTCAGAGAATCAAGTCACTATGTCACAAGAGAGGTACGTGAATAAAATCCTCTCTAGGTTTGGGATGCAAGATTGTAGGTCCAGAGAGACCCCATGCGAGTAAAAACTTGAGTACTCTGAAAACGCTGGAAAAATGGAAGACCCAGGAATGTATAGAGAGGCCGTTGGGAGTTTGATTTATTTGGCTACATGCACAAGGCCAGATTTAAGTTTTGTGGTCAGCAAACTTTCCCAGCATTTTGCTGAACCAAGTGAAGAGCACTGGGACACAGTAAAGCATGTGTTCAGGTATCTTAAGGGTACAACTAACCGTGGGTTATGTTTTAAAAAGGATGATGCAAGTAATCTAGGTCTAATAGTCCACAGTGATGCTGACTGGGCAGGAGAGGTCTCAGACAGACGGAGCACCACGGGATATTGTGTCAGCCTAAGTGAGAGAAGCTCTCTCGTTTCATGGAAGAGTAGAAAACAACCAACAGTTGCACTGTCTACCTGCGAGGCAGAATACATGGCCTTAGCGTCAGCCATACAGGAGTGTATGTATTTACAACAGCTACTCAAAGGTATCGATAAGTACCAGTATGCACCAACTAAGGTTTATGATGATAATCAAGGAACTATTGCGTTAGCAAGGAATCCAGTTAACCGCCAAAGATGTAAACATATTGATATTAAATATCACTTCATACGAGAAACTGTGAGTAGTGGGAAGATATCTTTGGAATATTGTCCTACTGACAACATGATAGCTGACCTAATGACAAAGCCAGCCACTAAGCTACAACTTAAAAAGTTTGCTCAGTATTTGTTTGGCACTTAAAGTGCTAGAAATGCATGTATATGCCAATGTGTTATTTTTGAAGTTAATTCTGTATTGAAGGCAATAAGGGGGAATATTTTTGTTATTGTTTTCTACTATGTAAATGTACTACAATAAGCTTTGTGCGAGTGGGGGTGTTGAACGTCATGGTATTATGTGCGCCCTTGCTTGTTGTGTCCTGTAGAGGGCAATGTTAAATACAGTGCGTCCAAGGTGTGACGTCACTGGCACTTCTTCTGTTCCCGCCTGTTGCGGTCTCCTTTTCCTTTCTTCTTCTCTGTGTGTGCAAATTGGATCGAATGAACAGTCGCATGTCTCCTGCCTGTGTTGTAATAAATATGCCTACAAGGCTAAAGATAAATGGTGTCGACTAGGAGTTCTAAACAATCTCCACCGCTACGCAGCAACACTCAACAGCACCAACTTAGAGTATTTTCTACTTACATTTTTAAGTAAAGGTTATTTGTTACAGGAACACACAAAAAACTATACACTGTAAAAAAATTGGCTCAACTTATAATTTATGAGTAACCTGGCTGCCTTAAGATTTTGAGTAAGATGAGCAAAGAATATAGGTTCAGGCAAACTTCGTTATTTTAGTTTGATGTACTTCAAGTTAAGTTAATGCAACTCTCTATGGAAAGTCAATTTGACAAAATTGACATACACTAAACTGATTATATAATGATATTGACATGTATTTGTAAGTTAATTAAATAAATTTTCTCGACACAGCACCTTAACGTAAACACGTCAGGTCAACATGCTACTTTTTTTTTCACAACAGATATCAGGAGGGAAACATGTCGTTGTTTTGACCCCTTCGGATACTTCAGATTGCATTCCCGAGTTATGCAACTCAGGGTAGTACCGTTTAGCATACGCAGCGCCGACATGTTTATGAAGTCGCCTGACCTGCCGTCAAATGACACTAGACGATTTAAATGCGCGAACAACAGCCCGCGTATCCTTCAGCCGCAGATTTCACATCAGCAATTGGCAGAAATTTCAGGGGTTCTCATTAATGATAACGATGTTCAGAGTAAGAGTTGCAAAAAATATGTTTTTCATATGCCTTATATAATTTGCTATGTATGTTTAATAGGGATTGTATCACTTTGAGATCACTCTTGCAAAGTAAAGGACAATCCAAATCAATTGAATTATCAGTAAAATTAAATTTTATAACTTGCTGGGATATATGCAAATATATTACCTCAATGGCCCATCAGGATAGCAGTAACGATGACGTACTTCACGCGGTCAAGAGTCAGGTGACGTCTTCAGTATGTTAATTCAATTGTTCTTGAGTAAACTTGAATGTCTAAGTTGCATTGACTTAGATGTTTTGCGTGATCAGTTGAGCAGGTTCCAACTTGAAATGACAAGCTGACTCAATATTTTCTTGATTTTAGTACAACTAACTTATTAAAACAAGTTGAACTAACTGAAAGGCAAAATATTTTTTTACTGTGTAGAATTTACTTAAAAATATTGAGGCAGCAACCTGGGCTTACTATATTCAGGTTCATTTGACTCAATGTTTTGAATTAAGAGTACCTTATGAAATATTAACTAAATAAATCACACAAATCCTGCTTAAAATGTATCAATGCATTTCAATGTTTTCCTTACACCTGCGCTTAAACTAGTAGTAGGATTCACTTTTTAAATTCAGACCTCACACTTTAAAAATACATGTCATTATATTTTTAACAGGTCATAATCACACTGAATAGGTAGGTTACACTTAATATCACCACCACCGTGGCACTTCTCCTATTGCCAGCGCTGGCACAGCGCAACGAAGTGTGGAGATCGGTCTGGCATCGCGAGACTACTGTGATACAGACTACAATTATACGTACTGAGTGTGGTACGCTACGTAGTACGTCTCTCAGCGTGCATCCATAGCTCCTCCTCAAACATGACAACATGCGTTGTTGTGACTAAACAAAAGTGGGTGAACTTTTCTCTCGCCACCCGCTGACAGATGATGCATTTCTAGAATAAAAATGTCAGAGTTATTGATGAAAGAAATGGACATATCTGGGGAATTTTTCTGCCATGGTAAACTTGGGGAACACCCTGACAATGGTCGGAGTTTTCTACTGGTGGACGAACAGGAAAACCTGCAGGTAGTATTTTTATAACGCGTTAGCTTTATTAGCTAGATTGCTAGCTAGCTATATTAGCCAGCTCCCAGCATAAATACGAAAGACAATTATCAAAACAAGGTATTCCAGGCCCGGTCAATCCATTGTCTTACTCCGGTGCTAACTTTAGCTCAAGGTGTCAGAATGACCAAGCATAACTGGCTAAGTCGTCTCTACTCTAATCAGTTATAGTAACGTTAGCTGCCATAACAACACAATGGAATTACTCGCTAGCTTGTCATCATTTAATAATTGCAATGATTTAGCAAGCTTCGAAGCTATATAAACAAAGTTTTTTTAGTTTTTCATTACTTTGCGAGGAGCTCATCGACTTGGCTTATTCAGTTACTAACACTAGATACATTGGGGACCCCAAGTGTTCGTCGCTCATTTCCCTGCAGTTAGCTTGCTCCACGCTTCGTTTACTTGCTTCAAACGTCTGAACATTACTGCTGGACGGTTTCGATTTTGGAAATCCCCGCTGAGTCAGGTGCGGTTGGCATAAGAACCAACACCAATGCCCACCAATTACCTGAGAACAGAGAAGGGCCATGTTCTGAGTCAGTGTCTTTGACGATTAGATAATATTTAGTTTGTCAATGACTGATTATTGTTATAGACAAACAAGAACGTTTATGTGACTGACTCTCATGTCGTAACCACACATCCTCCAACTATTTAAATGCACGCAGGAGACACTGTTGGTCTTTGTTTGCGTTCTTCTCTAAATAAGCCTAGCTACTGTCCTCTCCCAATACAAACCTTTAGACTAATAATATATACCACAGAATAAATTCATGACATCATGGGGTCAACACAACTACATACCAAACAACTTTGGGCAGATAATCAAAAATAATCTAGTCTATTTTCTTCTTCTCTTCGCTCATTCCCACTCTGCCTTACTTCCTCCTCTTCCTCCCTCTTTTTCCCCCCTCCCCTCCGTAGGTCCGGGATGAGACAGAATTTCTGGAACGCCTGGGTTGTGGTGAGGTGCCGGGGGTCAAAGTGCTTTCCATCTTCGGCAACACTGGAGACGGGAAGTCCCACACGCTGAACCACATCCTGTTTGGAGGCCAGACCGTCTTCTACACCTCCAAGTCTCCCAGCTCCTGTACGGTGGGAGTGTGGGCCGCTTACGACCCGGGTCTGGGGCTGGTCGCTTTGGACACCGAGGGGTTGCTAGGCGCTGCGGTCCATCAGAACCAGAGAATGAGATTGCTGTTGAAGGTACAGTAAGAACCCTAAAGGAACAAAACCTAAACAATGAAATCCAATGTTTTTTAAACTTTCTTTATTTCTACCTTTCCTTCCCATGTCTCAACTTCCCACTTTGGGATTTATAACATTCATATAATATGTGTAGTTTTATTTCATATTTATATATTTAACACGTTTTGTTCTGGCTTTCTTACTTTTTTAACGTGCCCTCAAGTATACATATAATCTTTCTTTCTTTCTTTTTTTCCCCTTCCCCATTAGGTCCTGGCCGTTTCTGATGTGGTGGTGTATCGGACCAGAGCCGAGCGCCTCCATAACGACATGTTCCAGTTCCTTAGCAGCGCCTCCGGGGCCTACATCAAACACTTTACCCCAGAACTGAGGGCCCTGTCCAGCCGCTGTGGGCTCGAAGTCCCCCTCTCCTCCCTGGGTCCTGCTGTCATCGTCTTCCAGGAAACCACGCACACACAGTTACTCGGTTACGGTAGGAATAGTGTGTGATCAGACACACACACACACACACACACACACACACACACACACACACACACACACACACACACACACACACACACACACACACACACACAGATACTGGGGTGTGAGTATAGAGTATAGAGTTAGATCTCTCTTGCTCTCTCTCCTCCGTAGAGAGCGAGTCCTCCGGCCACGCCGACACTTTGCTTCAGAAGCGTTTCCACGACCTGGGTCTGAGCACGGAGGCCTTCAGCTCAGTGCAGTACGTGGGCACCCAGACCATCACGCCCCCTACTGACTACTCCCTGCTACTGCAGGCCGTTAGCCAGCAGGTCCGCAACACACACACACGTTCGCCGCGACAGCCTGCCATCGTCTACAACGCTCTGGAGGTGAGTGTGAGGAGTGAAAGAGTGAGAGTGAAAGAGTGAGAGTGTGGAGTGAGAGTGTGGAGTGAGAGTGTGGAGTGGGAGTGTGGAGTGAGAGTGTGGAGTGAGAGTGTGGAGTGAGGAGTGTGGAGTGTAACAGTGAGAGTGTGGAGTGTGGAGTGTGGAGTGTGGAGTGTGGAGTGTGAGAGTGAGAGTGAGTGTAGCGTGAGGAGGAAATGTGAGACTGTTATTTTTAAAAGCTTGTTTTGTCTCTTTAACCTGATGACCTGTGGTCTAACACCACATTCCTCTCCCCCTCTCCCTTACCCTCACCTCCTCTCTTCTCCCCTTCTGTCTTCCCCCTCCCTAATCTCCCTTTTCCTGCCCTCTCTCCCTCCCCTCCTCCCTAATCTCCCTTTTCCTGCCCTCTCTCCCTCCCCTCCTCCCTAATCTCCCTTTTCCTCCCCTCTCTCCCTCCCCTCCCCCCTGATCTCCCTGTTCTCCCCCCTCTCTTTGAAGGCCTTGAGTGACAGGTTCTGTGGGGAGATTTCTGATGATACGATCGCTACTCACTGCTTCTTCCCTGACGAGTATTTCACCTGCTCCTCTGTCTGCTTGAGCTGCAAGTAAGACCCTCTGCTAGCTAGCTCAGTCTGCAAACTACCTTGTTACACTCACATACTGTATCTATCATAGCTAAGACCCTCTGCTAGCTAGCTCAGTCTGCAAACTACCTGCTTACACTTACATACTGTATCTATCATAGCTAAGACCCTCTGCTAGCTAGCTCAGTCTGCAAACTACCTGCTTACACTTACATACTGTATCTATCATAGCTAAGACCCTCTGCTAACTAGCTCAGTCTGCAAACTACCTGCTTACACTTACATACTGTATCTATAATAGCTAAGACCCTCTGCTAACTAGCTCAGTCTGCAAACTACCTGCTTACACTTACATACTGTATCTATAATAGCTAAGTCCCTCTGCTAACTAGCTCAGTCTGCAAACTACCTGGTTACACTTACATACTGTATCTATTATAGCTAAGTCCCTCTGCAAGCTAGCTCAGTCTGTAAGCTACCTAATTACTGTCATATATATACGGAATATATATCTTATCTGAAAGTCCCTCTGCTAGCTAGCTTAGTCAATAAACTACTTTTTTGCTGTATTATCTTACCAAACTTACACGTCAATCTATGTCTTTGTTACCTAATAATGAATAATTATGTGTAGTTAGGCTAACTAGAATAAAACCTAAACAATGAAATCCAATGTTTTTTAAACTTTATTTCTTTCTGGTAACTGCTGTAAAAATACTATCTGTTTTCAGCCGTGTCATCAGTAACAATTTAAGGACGCGGTGTACTGACAAACACACACACACATGGTTATGGTACTTTGACCTCTATGTAAGAACGTACTCCGTTTATACAAATAATTTGCAAATAGCCGCTTTAAAGCCACTATAGGCAACTTTTTTGTATTGACATATGATCAATACCTTACTACAGTTTGCACATTTTGATGTTTATGAGAGAATAAAAAAATCACCGTTCAGTTCAGTCCTGTTGAAGTCTCAATATTTAACACTAGGGCTTCCCAAAACCAGAAACTACTCATAGTGGCTTTAATGTTTACTAGATGTTGTTTTGATTTTTTCTTTAATCATTTTTGCGTGGTGTTCCCCCTCTGTGTGCTTCTGCAGTGTGAGATGTAAGAACGGAATGAACCATTTGAAAGACAGGGTCCCCCACATGGCAGATGGTCTGTGCCAGTACGCTCATCAGTACAATAACAAAGTCCTCATCTGCAAGGTAACTCACAGGAACACAAAAATAAATCTTTAAAAGGTGTGTTGAAGACCATGCGGTGACGGTAATGTGAATAGCGACTCCTGTGTAGGGAAACAGTATTTTACAAATGAGGCATTGACATCATACCCTGTGGCGTTCCAGACATTGTTTAAAGAGATTGATAGTGTGTATAATCTGGAACTAACCCCTGCTATATTATATAATATTATATTATATTACATTGTTATCCATAGAGGAACTACGGACTTTGTTTAATATGGTATATTATCTATGGGGAACAACAGACTATGTTTAATCTGGTATATTATCTATGGTACAACTACAGACTGTTTAATCTGGTATATTATCTATGGTACAACTACAGACTGTTTAATCTGGTATATTATCTATGGTACAACTACAGACTGTTTAATCTGGTATATTATCTATGGGGGAACTACAGACTATGTTTAATCTGGTATATTATCTATGGTACAACTACAGACTGTTTAATCTGGTATATTATCTATGGTACAACTACAGACTGTTTAATCTGGTATATTATCTATGGGGGAACTACAGACTATGTTTAATCTGGTATATTATCTGTGGGGGAACTACAGACTATGTTTAATAATCTAGTTCTAATCTTTAGAACTGTTGTTGCTGTCTGTTATACTGCTTCTGTCTAATTGTTTATTTTTGTCATGTTATTTATGTTGATGCTGTGAAGCGGCTTTGGGTGTCAGAAAAGCTCTA